>ML824844.1:31190-42046 GCA_009831015.1 Picea engelmannii | reverse complement strand
CTATCCCTCTGCGGTAGATGTCATTGAATTAAAAATGAAAGTTCGGCCTTCCTTGCCTCTTTTTCATCCTTTTCTTCAAGTGAATCAAATGCAATTCTCATAATCTTCGGGGTTGTATGATCACAAATGTCAACATCATGCCCGAGGATTTTAGCTAAATGATATTTAAACCTGCAAATCCCTCTTGACATATTCATCCCACAAAGTTTGCAATTCAACTTTTGTCGGTTTATCCCATCTTCAGGGATCACATACACCCAAAATGGATCCAAAGGCTTCGAAATATTTTTTGATGAAATTGAAAGCTTCAAAATTCAACCCTAAGGCACAAAAAAACAAGAAAACGATATTAAACCCCACTATAAAAAAATAACATCCCATTGGTAAAAAAAATCAGACCTCTAGATTAGATTATTAGCAATGAAAAATGACAATAAGAGGGTGGAGAAAAAATTAACAGCAAGGCTCAAGCTTGTTGTCCCATAAAAAAAAAACATTACATTGTTTTATGGGCATGAAAATCATGGAAAAATGACCCAAAAAAAACAACAAAACGTAGGCAAGAAAACTTGCAAAATTCTATGGAAAATAAACATTAACGTCGAGGGATTTAGATACATACCTTTGAATGGAAGATTCAACACCGGTTGGAAAATGAAATTGAACCCTTTCTCCACTTAGAAATCCTTGATGGTGATGATGATGGTTGTTAAGTTGCCTCCACAGTGATTGAGGAAGACCACAAACCCTTCTCCTTCCTTCTTCATAAGCAAAAAAACACAAATGACCAAACAAAAAAACAAAAAATGTGCCCTTATTCCCACGGGTTCCTTGCGTCCGACGACTTTTTGAGTCGAACTGCGATTTTTTCGAAAAAAAATCGGCGATTTTTAGTAAAAGTCGTGATTTTTCAAGGGTTAAAAGTCGGCTAAAGGTAAAATTTGCGAATTTTTCAAAAAGTCACGAAAAATCGTCAACTTTTTCAACATTGATATCGGGCCTAGTGTTCGTCAGATACATCAAAGATCCAATGATCTGTCTGTACAATGTAGCATCAACCAATTCTGATGAAGTATCTACCAGGAGCTTCAACTTTGTTTCCATGGGTGTACTCATGGCTTTACATTCCAACATATCAAACCTCTTCATTATTTCTACTACATACTTCCCTTGGTTAAGGAAGATCTTCTTTGGGCTCTGCCAAACATCAAGACCTAAGAAATAATGCATTAGGCCTAGGTCTTTCATCTCAAATTCTGCAGTGAGCTTCTTCTTACAATCAGTGATGAGATTTTCTTCTCCAGTTAAGAATAAGCCATCGACATACAACAACAATATAACACGCTCATCATTCATAACCTTGAAGTAAGGGTTAGAATCAACTTTACTCTTGGTAAAGTTCAAGATCATCAGGAAACTGCCAATTCTTCCATACCAAGCTCTAGAATCTTACTTCAAACCGTACAGAGCCTTCTTCAACCTACAGACATAAGTCTTTCTATCTTCAACTTCAAACCCTTGAGGTTGTTCTATATACACTTCTTCTTCAATGACACCATTTAAGAAGGTTTTTTTCACATCCATCTGGTGTAACTTCCACTTCATCTTGGCTGCAAGAGCTATGATTGTTCTGATAGAAGTGTATCTGGCTACAAGAGAAAATGTCTCTTCATAATCAATGCCTTCCTTTCAAGAAAATCCACGAGCTACAAAACTTGCTTTATGTTTTTCAATACTTCCATCAGCAACATGTTTTATCTTGTATAACCATTTGGAAGATACCACATCTTTTCCCTTTGGTCTAGGAACTATTTCCGATACATCATTCTTTATAATGGATTGGTATTCTTCTGTCATGGCATTTTCCCATTCTTTCTTCTGAATGGCTTCTTCAAAGCAAGTAGGCTCCTTCTCTATGAGATCGCACATCAAAGCCATATAACTAGAGAATGGCTTAGATTTCTTGATTTGTCTCATGGTTCCTTCCGAGGCACCATACTTCTCTCCATCTTGTAAAAGTTCCCTTGCCCAAGCTGGCTTTCTCTTGTGAGAGATCGTCATTTGGGGAGGTTCTTGAGATTCTATCATGTCACGATCTTCTAGAATCTCATCATCAGGGGAAGTTGTAGCTTCCCTCACTGGTTCTGCAACTCTGGGAGCTACAGGTTCTTCTTCATATACTTCTTCAAACTAGCATCTCCTTGACTTCTTGAGTGCTACATCTTCATCTAAGGTTACATCTCTTATTATCTCAATGTGATGGTAACCTGGTATGTAAATTCTAAAGGCCTTAGAGACCTCACAGTATCCAACAAATATTCCCTTCTTTCTTGAAGGGTCTAGCTTGTTTATTCTTTCTTTTGGAATGTGTACAAACACTGGACAACCAAATATCTTGAGATGTCTTACTTCTGGCTTCTTTCCAGAAAATATTTCTTCGGGGGTTTTGAATCCAAGTGCACTATGGGATAGTCTGTTTTGGATATACACTATTATTCTTGCTACTACATCCCATAAGTGCATTGGAAGATTTTGATCATGGATCATAGTCTTCATTACTTCCATTATAGTTCTATTCTTAATTTCTTCTTTCTGCTACACCATTTTGTTGAGGATTGTAGGGAGTGGTGAGTTCCCTCTTAATCCCGACATCTCTGCAAAATATTCCAAACTCTTTTGAGGTGTATTATCCTCCATTATCTGAACTGAATATCTTGATTTTTCTTTCATAGAGATTCTCTATCAAGGATTTGAATTCCTTGAATTTTCCAAACACTTCATCTTTTGATTTCAAAAAGTAAACCCAAGTCTTGCGAGAATAATCATCAATGAATGACACATAGTATACATACCCACTAAGAGAGGTTGATGGAATTGGTCCATATACATATGAGTGGATGAGTTCCAAGACTCCTTTTTCTTTACTTTTTCTCTTCGGGAAATGATCATTTGTGTTCTTTCCTTGTGCACATCCCTTGCACACACCTTCATGATCAACCTTGAATTCTAGTAGACCTTTGACTGCCTTGCTTACATATGGTAAGGCTTTGTAGTTGACGTGGGATAATATTCTATTCCAAAGTTCTCATGGACTCTCAATGGAGTGAATCAAGGCTGCATTTGAGTGACCTTTTAACTTACACAAGCCACCTTCTTTTGTTCCATTAACAATTGCATCTTCTATATTTTTTCCTTTAGGCCACATAAGAAATTCACCATATATGAAAGAAACTCTAAAGCCTTTCTTATCTAAAGTTGAGATAGAAAGTAAGTTCTTTGTCAAAACTGGTACATATAGTACATCCTTCATCTTCATCGAGGTCCCTAAATCAAGTTTGTAGGTTGATTCTCCCACTCCTTTGATAGGGTATTGGTAATCATCTCTGAGGGTAACTTTCTAGGGAAAGTTATTTTCTGTAAGGCTAGTGAGAATGTCTCTCTAACCTGTCATGTTCTTAGAAGCACCACTGTCTATGAGCCAAGTATCCTCTCCAGGTGACATAGATCCTGAGAGGGATGAAAATAAAACATAGTTTTCAATCTCTTCTTTAGTCATCTTTGTGGGTGGCTCATGATCTTCAACTGCATGAGCTTGGTGTCTCTTGTTATTTCTCTTCTTGTATTCTTCTCTTCTAGTTGTATAATTCTTAGCGATGTGTCCCATCTTATCACAATGGTAGCATTGATAAGAGGAGAAATTTTTTTCCCTTCTTTGACCTTTCTGAAACTTCTGGAATCTCCTTGGAGGGTGAGATTCTTTATGAGAGTGGGTGAATCTCTTTGGGGAGTGAGATTCCTTATGTTGATGGGTCTCCTTTTGGAAGTGAGATATTTTCTTTCCTCCTTTAGCATGAGAATCTAGGGCTTGATCTTCATCCCTTAATAGTACTGCTTCTTGATTAGCTACTCTTGCTTCTTCTTGAACACATTCTTCCCAAAGACTGTTCGAATGGAGTTTCTCCTTTCTTGCACAAATGGTTTGGATGAAGGCATACCAAGGTCTTGTGAGACCATTGAGAGCTGTCATTATGAGTTCATATTCATTTAGGTTATCTCCAATTTCTTTTAGTTGTTCCTTGAATTGAGAAATGCTAGAGAAATAGTTATGGACTGTTTCTCCTTTCTACATCCTTGTACTTTTGAGTTGGATTCTCAGATTCATCTTCCTGTTAATATTCTTTCCTTCATACATTATGGTTATGGCATCAAACATCTCTTTTGGAGTGTTCTTAGAAGCCACTTGAGAGATCAAGTGATCTTTAATAGTCTGCAATGATTCTTTTGGCCCTAACCATATCCTTCCGGTACTTTGCTTTAGCTGCATCTTCTTCGGGTTACGATACATTTTCCTTTATGAATTTTGCAAGATCATTCTTTTCAAGAATGAGTGAAATCCTATTCTTCCAGGCACAAAAGTTTTCCACACCTTTTAACTTGTCAACAATTTGGTGCTTGCAGACATCTTAACCTCGAGCTAGGAAAATGACCAAAAATTGAAAGTTCTTAGAAATTAGATATGAACTTACTAGGAGGTGCGCTTGGCTGAGGAGAGTAGGTTGGTGCAGTCTGTTTTCAAAAAATCCAAATTTTACCCCTTGAAACTGAGTTAGCGAAAATATGGACTGGTACTTCTGGTACTAGTTTTGGTTTCCTGGTTTTCTAGTTTTCTAGTAGCAACCAAAAACTAGGGTTTCACTTATCAGAGGTTCTAGCCACAAAAAAGGTGCACTCAAGCTACCAATAAGTTCGCTAGGCTAAGGTGCACTTCCCTAGGTGGCTTTTAGGCTGAAATTCCTCTCCAACAAAAATCCCTAATTTGTTTGTACGACAATAGTGATGTTTTTTATTATCCAATGAAAGGTGCTCTCTTCAGCTTAGCTCTGATACCATGTTAATTCTTTTGAGCTGCTATTAAGTTCTTTTCAATTTACTATACAATAATAGCATATGCAAGATCACTCAGAGAAACACAATCGCACGATACACAACATTTATCCTGGGAAACCCTCATGGGGGAGAAAACCTAGCAAAAACTTCCTTCATATAGATTGCCAATACAATGCCAAGATAAAATACCAAACACTAGAGAATATCCAAGACTGAGCAATGCACCTCTCTCCTTCTTCTTCCAACTGCATCTATCTCCAAACTTGCACACTTGATGAGTGACTTGAGTGAGTGTGCTAATAAGGCACATTCCACTCTTATTTATATTAGTTGGCATGCGCTAGGGTGGTGTCTCTTCACTAGGCAAGGCTGACTTCTTCAACTAGTGGCTAAAGCCACTTTAATTAGCCCTGGGGGCCGACTTCTCAATTAGGATGGTATAATTAGGGTTTGACCAATCCACAAAAGTGGATTTGGTCATATATAAGTCCTGACATGATCAATCCACAAAAGGGGATTGATCTATATAATATAAACTCAATAATAATTAGAATACTCTTTACAGTTACAATATTTCAACAAACTTCAGTGGCCCTTAGCTCAGTAGAGGCAAAGTATATGGTAGCTAGTATCGCTAGTTGTGAATCCATTTGGCTTCACAAGTTATTAGCATGATTATTTGATCAAGAGTTGGATCCCATACTCATTTACTATGATAACCAGATTCGTATCAAACCCTTTGAGAATCCAGTATTTCGTGATAGGTCCAACCACATAGAGCTCAAGTATCACTTCATTCAAGACAAGATTCAGAAAGGAGCAGTGAAGCTCCAATATGTACCCACAGGTCAACAGGTTGAATATATCCTAACCAAGCCTTTAGTAAAATGAAATTTTGAAGCATTTAGGGACAAACTTGGATTACTGTAGAATTTCTTCCTTGCTAAGAGGGAGTGTTGATGTTTGTAGCTTGGACATGAACTTCTACACAAGTTTTGTGTCAAACATGCATGAAGTCGTCCATGTCAAATCTATTTTGTATTTCACTTTATTTATTAAGTTGAAGTATTTTAATTATATGTTGAGTCTAATAAAGTGCATTTTAATGCATTAATGATTTAGACTAATCTCAACCGTTGATGTCACTGAGAGATTAGGGTTTTGGTTGATTAGGGTTTCAACCAAAATATAAAGGATAGTCAAGGTAGAGGGTAAAGATACATTCACTCTTCATGAAGATAGTTTTGTACGAAGGTGAAGAAAGAGGTCAAGGAAGAGAGAAAGTAGTGAATTATTGAGAGGATTAATCTACAATGATTGTAGGTTGAAGAGACAGAGGTGCAACAACGATTCCCTAAAATTGTACTGACAAGTTGTACAGTCATATGGACTCATTAGTTCAATAAGATTCTCAGGGCTTTTTCCAATTTTATTTATTAACAAGAAGAACACCTCATTTTTGAGGTGTCCTTGTAAGTTTTGAGTCATTAATGATAATTTGATTTGAAGGATAGATTTTGTGTTTAGTGTTTTATGCTTCTGCTGCATTTTCCAGCCAGCTGTGTGATTGATGCATGCTCATACTTTTATTTCTTTCTTTTATCGAGTAAATTCGAGATTTGATTTATTTAATAAAGAAGCATAGGACAACAATCACCTAGGGTTTGGAAATATTTTCAATACTCACACCCATTTTTTGATCTCAAGACTTTGATATTATTCCCCCTTTGGTTTTCAACTAGAACTTTGAGCTCCTGAAACCTGCCAAAGACCTCATCCTTGGTCCTTAGGAAGTAGATCTAGGTTTTGCGAGCTAAGTCATCCATGAAGGAAACATAGTACATGCTTCTAGAGATTGATGCTTCTGACATCAGTCCACAAACATTGGAATGTACTAGGTCTAAAATCTCCTTAGACCTATGCTTGATGCTTAGGAAAGTAGACCTTGGTATGATTTCTAAGCATGCATTCTCTTCATACTCCTTGTTTCTCAATATTGAATTCCTGAAGACCCGTTACTATGTCCCTCATAATAGGCAACACCCTATGATGCAGGTGTCCCATCCTCTTATGCCTTAACTTGCACAAGTTGTCACTGTTATGAATTAGGGATTGAATAGGTTCACCCTACAACCTATAAAGATTACCTTCTCTAACCCTTATTACTCTTGTTGTATTTGGGCTAGATTCCTTCGTTTTGATGAGGAATTGTTGGTTCTTGAACTCAACTACAATGCCCTTATCCTTCATAACCAAAACTGAAAAACAATTCTTTCTAAGATGTGGAACGAACAAGGCATTGTCAAAATCTAAAGAGTTACCTAACTCGAGTTGGAAGATAATAGTATCAACTCCTACTATTGGGTACTTGTCATCATCACTAAGTTGAACTTGTACTCTCACATCCTACCTCTTTAGACTAGAAAATAATTGTTGGGCTGATGTCATATGATGATATGCTCCACTTTCCACATACGATACATTACATTTCTTAGAATCGTGTTGGTAGGAGGGAAATATATTGTTGATAAATATTTCTTGATCTTGACAACAAACTCGTTCATATGAGTTTTTGCAGAGGCTACTACTTGCTTCTAATGTTTCTTCCCTTTACCCTTCTTCTTATCTGGACACTATGATGCATAATGACCGTGCTTATGACAAATGAACCTTTGATTTTACTCATGTTCTTCTTTCCCGGTTGTGAGGATGAATCCTCACTCTTTCCCTTACCCTTGATGGGTCCTTTACCTCTGCCTTATTTTTCTGCCCAATAGGACTAGGTTTTTGTCACCACCCTTCTTGTTGGCTTTGATTCCATTCAATTATCCTCTTGGATACAATCATCCCATAGCCTTCCAAATTTATGAAGGTTCTCATGAGAAAAAATACCTTTGAAAAATGGTTCCCATGAAGCTAGGAATCCATTCAGTTCCATGTTCACCACCTTTGCATCTACAACCTTCTCCCTGATTGCTACAAGTTGATCACAAAATTGCATTTCCTTCATAAGGTAACAGTCACCGAATTTGATTTGGTCGTCTCTATGGATTTGAGTTTTTTTTTTCAGTATCATCTTTGTGTTTATGTTTTCACTCTAGTAGAGGCTTATCTAGGCATCAAACATTTCCTTTATTGTCTTCTTCTTGGATATATGAGGATTCAAATGATCCTTTATGGCATCGATGGTCATCCACTTGTCCCTCATTCCCTTCTCATGAGCTGCCAATTGTTGTGGATTTGTAGGCAAAGGTACAACATCCTTGACAATATCCCATAGATCATTCTCCTCCAATAAGAGTGTGTAACCCTCACTTTCCATGATAAGAAATTTGAGGTGCCTTCTAGTCTGCCCTTGAATATGAGGCTAGTTGAGGCCATCTCTAAAATCTAATACACAAACTCCTAGATATGAAAATTTTACCTTAAAAGAAATAGTGAAACCCTCTCTAAATGTTGGTCTTCCTTTCTGGTAGTTGATTTATCACTATAAATCATTGAGGATCTCAATTAGACAAAGAAGGTCTGATACCATATGATTTTTTCAACCTAAGTGACTATTGTTCTAATGTTCTCATGCTAAATAACTCAAACATAATTTATTTACCAATAGAAAAGCAAATTTTTGAACTTTGCATCAATTACATAGTGTCTGAAAAACGAACAATGAATGAAATAAAACACTTACATAGGGATTTCTCCTTTAGACCAACTTTTCATTCTTTTGATCAAAGCTTACAATGCCACCTCTACAACCTGCTTTGCACCAGTGGTTGTATGTTCATTAAAATCACCTCAAAGAATAGTGTATGACCTATGAAAAGAGGGTACAACTACAACAATACCACCTGCTCTATTTATGCCTTTTATGGACAACAAATCACTCTTTCTCCCTCTTAATCACTAAAGCACACTCTAGCAATAGATTGTATGGCATGATGTGAATATATATGGCTTGTTCATGAAGGAAAGGTAGCTACAATAGTGGTAAGGATTGTACGACCTGTTGTATTTGTTGGTCTCTTTAGCATATCTGCTCTTCTTTTCTTCTAGATGCACTCTTCCTTCCTCAAGCTCTCTTGCTCTCTTTTCACATGTCTGAGATCTCTCCTATTTTTTCCTATTTATGCTTTGAGAGAGAATAACTAATCTCATCATTCCTAGAAATTAATCTCATCAATCTTAGCTACCACCTATCTCATGATGAGATGTATGACTAAAATTAGCTCTTAATCTAAGTCACTAATGTTCTAGAACTTCTATAACATTTCATTTAGATTCCTGAGACTAATTGACTTCAAAACATAAGACTTTCAATTATATTTTTTGTTTTCAAGTTAATTTACAAGATATAATTAGTGATCACCTTCCGAGGTGGTCACTAAAAAAATGTCTCGAACCACTTCTTGCACATTCACACCAAACTTGTGCAAGAAGTTATTTCTCGAGCTACATTTTTCAACATAGATGTCCTTTTTGATTTCTCAATTCAACACCTATTTAATCTACATGAGGTTGATTGGCATGATTAAAGAGTACTTGAAAGGGGGAAAAAGATCTGGAGAGATGACTACTTTTTGAAGAAGTGAAGATTCCCCTTAGTAACAAATATCAACATGTCTTGTGCCACAGGTTGAGATAATGTGCTCGAAAGAGCAAAGTGCTAGGTAGGGGTACAAATTATTAGAAGCAGAATCCCCAAAAGTTCAAACTTGATGTAGAAAGGAAGCCAAAAAATGACCTCAATGTGAAAAGGATGGCTTGAAATTGTGCTTGGATAGTAGGTTGGGGTATTGTATACTTGAATCTAATGATGCATCTAAGAAGGGTTTGAAATGTCTCAGTCCTAGGCGAATTGGTTTGTAGAAAGATCGAAGCCCAAATCCCTAAAATAGAGAGGTTTGTGGGATGGATGATCATGCCCAAAAGATGAAACTTGGTCGCATTTAGGATCATATCCTCCATATTACCCATGTGGATCGTCAACTGTTGGAAATCACTAAAGCTGGCCAAGGAATTAAGTTGTCTCTATAGGCCCTACAAAGAGGATGCTAATAGGATCAATTCATTGATGTAGAGGAGCAAAGAGATGAAGACATGGTGAAGGAGGAAACCATCGAGGGTATTTTTCAAGGACTCGATTTTTATACCTAAGTATAGTATTCTAGAAGAGTATTTTGGTTTGAAAAATAATACATATAGATATGTAGGAAAATATTCAATAAAAAACATATAATTCACTATAAACTTGTAAATTTTGATGAATATTATCAATTTAATCATATTTTATGGAAAAAATAGATAAATTTTTAAAGGGAAAATGGCTTGGGGAATATATTAAAAACGACCAAAAACTAGCCAATTCACAAAAATTAGTCTTGAGGTGCCTACTCTCCAACTCATCTAAAATCTGTAGGTGCAAAACTATAACATACAATTTTGAGAATGTGTTTCCAACTATGATAGTTGGATAGTTTTTCAGATCTAAGTTGGCTTTCTATTTGAGAAATGAGTGAATTATTTGTTTGAACCATGTCTGGGGAAAACTTTAGAAAACAACATGATTAAACAAATCAACAATGTGTGAGTCGAGAGACTAGCTATCATGTTCAAGGAACTCGGTTGGAAGCCTTCCTCGTTGGTTGCTTTGTTCCCTGATTGCTTTGTTGATGTATATTTTAGAAGAGGTCTGGAAAGATGGAGGGGATCCCACTTGGGAACATCACAGATGAAGACTATATGTGAAAACATGGACCAAGGGTCTAAGTGTTTGGTGGGGGCTGCAATGTTTATGGAAAAAGGTGCATCAAAAGGTTTTTGGAGAGAGGAGGAGGATGGATGTACAAATCTCACATTTCCTTAGGGAAAGAACACCCACTTTCAATGATAGAGAGGTAAGATTTTTGGTTTGAGGTAGAGGGATGCACAAATCTTGGGTCTCCTTAGGGAAAGGAATGCCTATGTTTTAT
>ML824843.1:50770-80943 GCA_009831015.1 Picea engelmannii | reverse complement strand
CACAAAAAATTAAAATGTCGTTTATTAAAAATTGCGACGAAAAAAAATGATGTTTGTAAAACATTAGTGTAGGCAGCTTCATAGACGATAGGAAAAAGTGAGTTGGCTGCCAACAGAAGGATCAATTTTTAGTTTTCCTCCTCCAACAATATGTCCCAAGTAAACAAGTGAGGTCTTTCCAAACTCACATTTAGACATCTTCAAAAACAAATTTATTTCTTTAAGACATCCAAAACTTGCTTTACAACCATAACATGCTATTCACAATATTTGCTAAATATCAAAATTTCATCCAAGTATACAATCACAAAATCATCAAAAAAAGGCCTTAAAACATCATTCATGACTCTCATGAATGTCATAGGAGTATTGAAAAGTCCAAATGGAATTACCATCCACCCAAACAAACCTTGCTTTGTTTTGAAAGTTGTCTTCCAAGTGTCTCCTTCAACAATCCTAATATGATGATATCCACTTCTCAAATCCAATTTAGTAAAATACTTATCATCTTTCAATTGATCAATAAAATCATCAATTCTAGGAAGAGGATAACAATTCTTTACTGTAATATTGTTCAAGGCCCTGAAATCTACACACATGCACCATGTACCATATTTATTTGGCACTAAAACAATTGGTGATCCACATGGTGATGTTCTTGGCATGATGACCCCTTTGTCAAGCAACTCTTGGATTTTTTTTTTAATTTCAACTTTCCGCATGACTAACATCTTGTACATACCAATGTTTGGAAGAGGACAATATTGCTACAATTGTATCTCATGTTGGATAGCCCTTTTTGGAGGAAATCCTTTTGGTTCCTAAAACATCTCATCATATTGGTTAACAACCTCATATAAATTATATTTCAACTTTGAATCACAACCTTGGAAAGATTCTTTTTCAACATTGTCTTTGGGTTTTATCATCAAGAGGAAAAAATTATTACTAGTATTGACTAATCTCTTCATTTGTCCAACATTTACAAGTGACAAATTCAACTTCTTTCTATGTTCTCTAACAATACACTCAACTCCATTTTTAAATAAATGATACTTGTTCTCATGATGATGAAAGATGTCTCTCTTGTCATATAAGTATGGGATTCCCAACACAATACCACATATATCCAAAGGAATAACATCAAGCTCGACCTCATCTATAAATTTGTAGTGATGGAAAATCTAAGTTTACACCTTGTCACATGCAATTTGGAATTGTCACATATCCATCCTAGAGGGTATGGTTTAGGATGTGTATTAGTTTCCAATTTTAGTTTCTTGACATTGTATTCAGATATGAGGTTTTCTTGAGATCCAGTATCCAAAAGAGTATCTATCTTGGTATTCTTTGAAATCACCCTTATGTGGAAAATCTCTATTCTTTCTTTTTCATGTCGAGTTTCATTGAGGCTACTACTACTTGAAGAAATATTACTTGCAATAGAATCCTTACCTTGAAAACCCATGGCTGTAATCTTTGTTTCATCACCCAAATCAGAACCTAAATTATGTTGTACGGTTGCAGTAGTATTTAGTTTCCCCTTATGGATGAACTTTTTGGGTATCTTTTCACAATGAAGTTTCCAACAATGGTCTTCATTATGGCCATATTTTGAACAATGTTTACAAGTGAGTTTCTCTCCCTCTTTCTTGACTGAAGCATTCTTTCTTCCATTTTCATTAAACTTCTTCTTTCCTTTGTCTTCATGAATAAAAGGTTTCTTGTTGCCCTCTTGATGTTGATTCCTCCCTCTTTCTTCCAAATGAGTTTCCTGTACACAAATTTCATATAGACTTGTAGGGTTAAAAATAAGTATTGTGTGCTTCAAGTAGCTATGCAATCCTCCAATATATTTGAGTAAATTTTCTTGAGAAGATAAATCTATACCCAAAATCAAATCTCTTATTCTAAATTCTTGAGTGTAGCTTTGAACACTTTTCCCTTTATCTTGTCTAAAGTTTTTCCAATCCATACTAGATTTTTGCATGTATGATAATGGATAAAATTGTCTTTTAAGTGTAACAATAAAATCATTCCAAGAGGATAAAACTTTACCATGTTTCTTCATGTCCTCTTGAGTTTTGGCTTCCAAACAAATGAGTGTTGGACTTTCCAATCTTAGAGAAGAAAGATGAATCTTAGTTTCATCATCTTTGATCCTTTGTATCCTACAATACACTTCAATCTGACGAATCCAGTTATCCAATTTCTCAACATTTACCTCTCCATTGAACATAGGCAATTCAAACTTAATATCAATCTTAAGAAAAGGAGTTTGTAGAGGAATTTTACCATGTTCTTTTGGAAAATTTGGAGGTGTTTGTGAAATGGTAGAAGAGGTGGAAGATGGAGGTGAAGGAGGTGGAATGTCACCATTCCCTCCATTTCCCTTTCAAGTTTTATCACTACTATCTCCATTACCCTTTGGAGGGTTTGAGATTTCACCTTGCAATCTTGCATTTCTTTCTTCAAATGAAACTTTCACCATCTCTGTCATATCATTGAAAGCTTTTCTAAAAGTTTCATCCTATGAAGTAAGAGTTTCATGACTCTCCTCATGAGCCATACTTGGTGAATATCTCCTTGAAGCTTGAGGTCATTGTGTAGTTCTCCTTCTTGATAGTTGAGGACTTGGCTCTACAATTTGACCTTCTCCTCTTGTGAGCTTCAACTTTGTAATCATTAGAAAACAAACACTTGAAAACAATCAAACCTTCAAAAACCTATGCTATGATACCAACTTTATCTGAAAATTAAAAGGCTTGAATCTCTTTAAAATTGCAAGTGAAATGGTATGTGCTTGGGTAATAAGATCAAGTTACAAAATCATAAATATTAATGAGTTTTTTTACTTAATCATGAGAAACATAAACACTCATCAAAATGCACACATTAACAAAACAAAATGATAAAGGAGTTCACCCCTCTCTTGGGATACATCTCTTGGTCCAGGTTCCAATGGATCATTTTCATTAATTATAAACATGTCAAAATCAATGCTTTACAATGCTTAGAATGAGAAATGGATGGCTTCAATGGCTCCTGAACATCCCAAAACTCCTAGTTGGGCTCTTCTTGCACCTGGTTTGGCCAAAAACTGAGTTGGAATCACTCTGTGGAAGTTTCTCCCAATTCTTTGCTATCTCTGCTCACCAAAACACACCCAGACTGATTGAACCTAGCTCACGGGCGTTTCCCATGCCAAAAACCCATCACGGGAACCTTCCCTCAAATTCTACCAAAATGTCACACTATTAGTGCGCTGGCCCCTTTTCTTGACGAAGGTCCTGGGTGTATGTCACCCATATGCCCACGTCCTAGGCGCTTAAGCCAAAACCCATTGGCTAACCATTGCGCATGTGGTTGAGTGAAAGTGGTATGGACATGTGGTTGGATGCATGGTTGGATGACCATTGGATCAATTGACAAGTGGCAGGTCCATTTGTGTGGAGTCGGTTGAAAACCCTACGTGAAATGTTTGTTGTGGTTTGGTCTTATGGTAACGGGTAATGCCAAGGGTTGGGGCTTAGCCCTGACCCTTTTGGCACCCAAATGAAACAATATGTAATATTTTATATATAGTTTAAGCAATATGGGTAAGAAATACCATGTGGGCAGGTTGATAGCCCGACTCCTACCAAGACTTTGCCACCAGTCCCCGGAGGTCGCGGGTTCAAACTCCCGTGAACACAAACCAAATTTTATGTCTTGGAGGGGGTGCCACATGGTAGCCCATGTATGGGCCACTTGGCACCAAAACATTGGTCCACCTTAAATTCCACGTGTTGTAATATGATAGGTCCAACTCACATGTGCTAGTCACCTGCCACATCGACCTCTTCCACGTCAGCCTATGCCATGTCAGCCTCTGCCACGTGCCAGTATGACCACCTGCCACATGTCTAGTATGGAAATGCCATGTCATAAGTAATACCATTTCACGTTATCAGTACGAACATGCCACGCGAGTCGTATGGACATTCCACGTTAGCACTATACAAACTGTACAGACTGTACAATCAACAAAATTTTTCTTGTTTGGCAAAGCAGACAGAACGTGATATCTCACTCATATGACATCCATTTGAACCTGTTCAATTTGCGTTGGGATTAAAAGTATGAGGCCTACGCACAAATCTATTTTGAATCAATTCCAAGCACTTTTATTTTTAAGCATATTTTGATCCCCTAGATCAGATCTATAGCTAGTACATAGAGTCCCCCTGTTCAACATTCATATTTACTGGGATCTCCAAGATGGATGGCTTAGAAAAATGGAGGAAATCATCCTAATGTGAAGTAATAATTAGTGAGTAGGAAGGTTGGATAGAGAACAACGAGAAGAAGCGACACACAGAGAAAAGGTGTAGGATCAAGAAGATCAAGCAGGAAGAAAGAATAAAGAGAATAAGATGGGGGGGAAGAAGGAACAAGGTCCAGTAAAATATTTGAAAAGCAGTCGAGCATGAACTATATCCAACTCAGAATGATTTTTTACTAGCCGAGCATGAGTGGGAACCAACTCATTATGAGCTGGCAAGAAAATTGAGGTAAAAAGAGAAAGTAGGTTCATAATTGATAGAAATTCAGAGAGGAGTAGTAGAGAAGTTCGAGGAAGAACAACAAAGTAGAAGAAAATGTTGAGAGTAATTGTTGTGATTATAGGAAATTCTATGTAAAGAATCCATGAGTGTAAATAATGGAAGCTATATTGAACATCTATTGTAGCACAAAGCACACATGAATACCTTAACTATAATAAAGAATAAAATATTTGTCGACGTATCCTAGGAGGGGGTGAACCACGATAACCTTGTGTCATGTTATGTTGTGAAATGGTTCTTCATGTTTATGATAGGTTAATTCATGTCTCTGTGATGTTGATCTCTAATTTTCCTATGATAAATACTTATCTTTAATGATAATGTTTAAATATTCATGCACAGTAACGTTAAATGTATGTTTAATTGTTAATTGATAAGAATCTAACTTGATACGCATAAATAATCAAGTAATGAGGATAGTTTAACTAGAATATAGTGCGTGAAAGGATTTGTTATCTATGATAGAGTGTGTCTTCCTTCGGTACCTCACCACTATAGAATCTTGGTTCCTGCAGTCCCAATAAAGATACCTAGGGTGAGACTTTTCCTTCTTGCAGGTGATGCTGAAAGGGCTAGTATCTGTAGGGTTTTCTTGGAAAACTTACCTTGAACCCAGGGTCTTGAACCTATCTATGTGCATGTGCCAACAATCTTTCTCTTCATTTGTAGTCTCATCATATCTTTGAACTATGAATTCTTCATTTTTTCATGTGGATTTATTATTCTCTTGCACTTCAATTCTTGAGAGTACAATCTCTTGGGCTTGTTCTTTATTCACCTGCTCTTATTTTCTTTCTCACATTACTGCAAATCCTGCAATCTATGGGACTTGTTCTTTATTCACCTGCTTTTCGTGTCTTTTATTTCTTCTCCAAACCTTCCTGTATATGATATCTTCCTTTTTTTCATGTAGATTTGTCCTGATCTTGAACTATTTCTAATCCCGAGAGTATGACTTATGGGTGTCCCTCATTCATCTGTTCTTCCTTTGCTTGTTCTTGTTTTCTTTTTCAAACTTTCATATATATGATATCAATGTTCCTTTTCATATAATTATCCATCACGCTTCTACAATCACAAGCTATATGTCCATAGTTATGGCATTTGTAACATTCAATATTATATGGAGTCACATATGTATTTATTGCTTGAACATTTCTTCCATAAGCCCTGCAATCTGCAACTTTATGTCTAAAGTTAGTACAAATCAAACAATGACCATAAACAAAATTTACATACTTGGGAGTGAATGATCTTCATTGTGTTGTAGTCCTTCTGAATTCCTACCTTGGCTTATCATGATTTTCTCTTTTGTTGATCCCTTCAACATGATTGAAGATTCTTTACTGTGTGAATGTGGAAGGTCTTGCTGAATATGTATCTCTATTATACTCATTCTCCTTTGATTCTCGCTGACCATGATTTCTTCCTTTGAGTACTTCTGCATAACTCTTTCTCTTTTATTCATTCTTCCTTTCTAGAAACTTGTAGTTCTTCTCGTCAAATTTCTTTTCTGTTGATGTGGATGTTTCTCTCTATTCAATGTTCTTAATAGGATTGACAATTTTAACTCTTAATGTGACAATTTATTCTTCAAGATTCTCAACCTGTTATTCTTTATATATCATCTGAATCTTCATGAATTCTTCCATTCTCTTTGCTTCTTCAAGTTGTATTTTCAAGGAGATGATTTATTCTTCAAGCCTTTTTTCTTGTTGACTGAATTCTACATCAAGATCGTTAAAATCCTTAGATATTTATTTGAGATGATCTGTCAAAATATTCTCTCTTTTTTTCTTCCTTTCTTTATGCTGCTATTTCGGCTTCCAAACACTACTTCTCTTCTATCTGAAATTTGTGTGTTTATTCAATCCTTCTCGCTTCTTCTAGCTAATATTTTAGATCACCTGTTGGTATTTTTTTGGAACTTTCTTGAGAATTATTATTGACCAATTGTTCTTCAAGAGACTTGTTGTTCTTCCTTTATTTCATCAATTCGTTTAAAGCACTGATTAATTCTGATTCAAGATCTACTATGCCTTCTTCACAATCTTCTTCTTTTGAATCTGTTTGACATGATGAGCATATTTTGTCTTGTACATATTTAACCTCTTCTTTGTTTTGATCAATGTGCTTTGGCCTTGAGATGGGTTGAGATTTATTTGAATAGATATTTTTTAACTTATCCCAAAGTTATTTGGCTGAAGAAAATTTTCCCACTTTCTCTTTTACTGAATCATGTAATCCTTCCAAGATGAAATACATTGCTATTTTGTTGTTTATTTTCAATTCCTTCGTGGCTGCAATATTCAGTTCCTTAGTAGTGGTATATCCTGTAAAAACTATTTGCCAACCATCATACCCCTGTGCCTCTAAAAATGTTTTCATCATGATACTCCACATTTTATATCTCTGACCATCAAATTGTGGTACCCAAAACATAATGTACTCCATGATCTTCCTTCCAATGGTTAAATTGTTTCTTGAAACAAATTTCTCTGATAAGAATTGTTGGAATACTTATGGGGGGGTGAATTAGTATGAATACTTTTACCACTTTTAACCACCATATATAAAATTCAACTTTATTAGCACTATATTATCAATGTATCAATGTATCATTTCATTCAATATATCATGAGCATATAATCATAAGAAATATCACATCAAATACACAATACACCAAAATTTACGTGGCAACCCAAATGGGAGAAAACCATGAAATGCTTTCTTATATATTGTCAAGAATACATTGATTAGAAGCACCGAATTCCCAATTCTCTAGCTGCAATTGGTGTAGATTTTAACCTTGTACAATATTTACTGCAAACAAATTTTCAGTAAAAGAACATAAAATGTACAATGTCAAATACAAACATTACACATATATTTTTTCGCTTGGAAACTCGAATCGGGAAAACCAACATATTCTATATTCATTCATAGTGATACATTGTTTAAAATACAATATACATATAGGATCCAACGACATCCAAAACCTTAACCCAATGACCTGGATTATCCAACAACCCTAATTCCTTAACCGAAAATAGAAAACCATCGAAAAAAAACCATGTGCTGAAAAATCGCCCAACAATGGACACAAAAATCGAGGAAACACAAAAAATGAGGAAAGCATGTGACATGTTTCCTAAGGAAATCAATTCAAACACTACTACTCATGAAAATAATATAACACATACCCAACAACTGGAAGGAGGATACAACCCCCTATTTACATGCTCCAACCAGAAGGAAGCTACAAATCCCTGAATTCTCTGGATCCAACCAGAAGGAAGCTACAACCCCTTGATTCTCAGGCTCCAACCCAAAGGAAGCTCCAACTCCCTGTTTTCTCCAAAACCAACTGGAAGGAGGATACAACCCTCTTTCCTTTCCCTGTCCTTCAACCTTGAAATATAAATGTAGACCAAACTGTCACTACCACTATCAACCTATCATTGTCACTGTCACTGTCTCATCAAACTGTCATTGCCACTATCACTATCTCATCAACCAAACTATCACTATCACTATAATTTTCACTGATATAACATTATCAACTGGTCACCACTTCTAATGCTCAATCATCAACGAAACCAAATCCATGATCACCAAGAAAACCTCTCAATTAGATGCTCAACATCACCAATACATGCCTCTACCAAGCATGTACCAAGATCACCAACATACCATCGAAGGATATGTGTCTCAACCATGTATATCAACCTGTAACATACCATGTACATCATCATGTACCATACCATGTACATTGACCTCTACCATACCATATACATCAACATGTACCATACCATGTACATCAACCATGTACAACAAACTGTACTATATCATGCATGTACTAAAACTTGTACCATATCATTCATGTACTGAAAATTGTACCATACCATGTACATCAACCATGTACCATATCATGTGCATCATAAGATATCATCAATGAAGTGCCTCAAGCATAACCAAGATAGAAACAATACCAAGATACCAATATAGCCATGATGTGCTACTAATCAATGTACCATAACAACATGTTCTAGCATCACCAAGACATGCATCTCATACATGTACCAATACATGCACCTCAAGCATATACCTATGCATCAACAAGATACCAAAGGCACAACCATAATGCCATCAACATGTAACCAATATGTACCTCAAACCATGTGCCTCAAAGATGTGTCAACATCCATAAACCATGTATCAAGAGATACCATCGAACATGTGCCATATCACTCATATACCATATATGCCAAGTATCCAAGATGTGCCTCTAACAATGTATCATACCATCACCAAGGTGTATCATGCACAATAACTACCATGACATGCCTCAAGTATGTACCATAACAACATAAGAATAAGCCTTAAAACTAACACATAAGCATATGTTTGATCCTGTAGAAACCCTATTATATCAGATAACAAATGATTAAACCAACCTGGGCATCAACAACCTGGTACAAGGATCACTTCAAAGATTTCACAAGCCTTTTCACAAATCTGCGTATTTCTCCTTTACTTCCCATAGATATCTGTGATTTTCTCCACTACAGCCTGCATACATATGTGCCCTACTGACCTATAACCCACATATACCTCAGAAACTAGGGTTACTCACATTTGTTGCAAATCCAAGATTTTCACCTTCGACCTTCCTTCACAACCTCATACTTGCTACCTCAGATTCTACCTTAGATTTTCCAATAAAAAGATAAACCATATCACTTATTCACTTAGATATATTCAATAGAATGTGTGTGTGAATGTACTTATGAGAGACTCCTTAAGATGTATTTATACTTTTTCTAAGCAACCTCTTTCCTTAATTTAGGGGTTTCTTTTTATAACCACTTAACCCTTTCATTAATGACTTGTAACCAACTAGGGGCTTCTTGACCATTCTTTGAGGCTTCCAAATTCATGAGGGAATATCTCCCTAACCACGAGGAACCATGTGGAATACCACCTATCACTAGAAACAACAGGATGAGTAATATTCATCTATGAATGTATTACCCACATTTACATTTTTGTTCATGTCCTTATTCCTCGATCAATTTCAAGTTCCATAACCACACCTCTTGGGCTTATTGTATACTTCAAATGCACCAATCACACATGTTGACATCAACCACTCTTGTTGACATCAATGAAAACTAACTTACCATCGATCACAACTCTGTGGTATCTCTAATGCTGTAAGGGTTGACATCAATGACAACCAATTGTCCAACATGAGTGCCTTCCAATACTTTATAGACAACTTGTTTATAGAGCATTGTGATGTCTTCATGAGGTTATTTGTCCAAAATTTAGAGGGATATGTCAAGAAATGGTTCAGATAACTACATGTTTCTTCAATTGATAGATGGAAGGCTCTAAAATATGCTTTTATGAGACAATGGGGTGAAAAAAGGGATAGTCTTTATTTCTTCACTGAATTTGTCTCACTCAAGAAGGGAGTTAATGAAAATGTTGATGACTTCAACAAAAGGTTCAACAAGCTCGATAACAAAATCCATAGTGACATAAAAACTTCACAACCAATAGCCAAAGTTACATATGCTAGTGCACTCAATACTGATTTTTACATGGTGTTGAGGGAAATAAGATATCCTACTCTACTTGTAATGCATGATGATGAAATATACATTGAAGGAAACATGATTGAATCGTGTAAAATGAAATAAAAACAATATCAAGTAGAAATAAAAAAGGCTAGAGAAGACTATGTACCTTTGATCCAAATAAATATTCCTAAGAAGCAAGGATAGGAGAGATGTCCAGACTAGTCAAGAACTTAAAAAATAATATATGTATACATTTGAGATTGAAATGATGATGCAAACAAGGTCGTCAAGGAGGCATGATAAACCCTAATCAATTCAAAATATCTCTTAATCCACAACTCATGAGAAGGGAAACAAGAAATGAAGAACAACCCACCCAACCCCCTGTAATTACCAAAAATGATAATAAACTTGTTGAAGAAGTAATGGATGAGGAATATGATGAATACACATAGGAAATACACATGCTCCAAGATTAGAATAATGCTATACATCTAAATCAAAATGACTATGAAGATTCTCTAAATCCTAGGAAACATATTTCTAAAATTTATCCAAACCAAGAAGCTTTATCCTCAGATCAATACATAATGTTTGTTGATGCATTACATGCTGATATGAAAAAGATGTATGATCTTTGGCCACAAAAAATAGTAGTTGTTATCTATAAATGGCAGATAAACACTGATATAACTAGAACTATACCACAATAATACCAGAATAATACCAGAATAACACCAAAAAGAGTATTTTGATTACTGAGAGAAATGTTCACTTGCCTCTTCGAGGGGGGAACCTCCAGCAGAGAAGAGCTCTATTACAATAATATCCAAGACAAAACTTCTCATACCCTCTACTCCTATTTATACTAAATATGTCTATCCAAAACAACAATCTAGAGGAAGATCCTTCTAGAAGCAGAAGCTTCTATTAGGTCTTATTACATTTGACTTATTCTTTCTTATTTCTAGTCCTTATTATTATTGACCTTTATTACATGGAAATATATTATTATACCTATGTGAGGGGTTAATTCCTTAACATGTACTCCCCCTTAAAAAAAACCTTGTCCTCAAGGCTCGAGATGAGGAAATTGCTGCAGAATGGTAACTGGTTCCCAAGTGGAATCTGTTGGAGTTGTATCTTTTCATTGGACTAACACTTCCTTGATGGTGCATTGATGTAGACAGTTCTCACATTGGTCCAAAACTACTTGTGGTTGTAGCCAAATGGATCCTTCTTCGTCCAACTCAGGAAGGTTGTTTTGATTTTGGAACTTAGTTCTAATCACCTTCTTTAAGCAGGAAACATAAAAAATAGATGGCTCTTAAAATGATTGGGCAAAGCTAACTGATAGGCCACCTTTCCCACACACTTGAGAATGGTATAAGGACCATAAAATTTGGGCACCAGTTTCTGACAATGGTTAGACTTGAGGGAATTTTTCTTATAAAGTTGTAGTCGAAGAAACACCTGATCTCCTTCTGCAAATTGACGTTCAAAGCGACCTTGATCTGCTTGTTGCTTCATGTGATTATGGGCCATGACCAAATTCTATTTGAGGCTATAGAGAATATCCTCTCAAACTATAAGTGTTTTGTCAACCACCTGGACCTTCGAGACACCTAGCAAATATGAGAGAACTAAAGGTGTATTTTTTCCATATAGTGCTTAAAAAGGAGTCATGCGGGTAGTTGTATGGTAAGAAGTGTTGTACCACCATTCAACCAGTGGTAACCATTGAGCCCAATTTTTTTTCCTTTCTGATGCAAAACAACTCAAACATGTTTCCAAAAACTTGTTGACAACTTCAGTTTGACCATCAGTCTAAGGATTCTAAGTTGTGATGATATTCAATTGGGTGCCTTGTAGCTTGAATAGTTCTTGCCAAAAATTGCTGGTGAAAGTTGGTCGTGATCAGAAACAATGGAATGAGGCATGCCATGAAGCTTGAAGACATGATCCATGAAAAGTTGAGCCACAATGGAGGCTGTAAATGGGTGTTGAAGAGAACATAAATGAGCATACTTGGAAAGATGATCAACAACCACCATGATGACTAATTTATTTCCCGATTTAGGTAAGCCTACAATAAAATACATAGAGATATACCTCCAAATAGTAGGTGGAATCGAAAGCGGTTGTAGTGTGCTAGGAGCTTCGATTGTTTCTCCCTTGTTGCGTTGATAAACATCACATTCTTCCACAAAATTATGAACGTCCTGTTTCATACCATCCCAGAAAAAATAACCTATGACACACTCGTAGGTTTTGGTAAACCCTGAGTGCCTAATGGTGGGTGTAGCATGAAGCTCAGAAAGTACCATGCATTTAAGTTTTTACTATAAAATTAAATACAAATGGACTTTGTATCGAATCTCATCATTGATCCAAGAGTACCTTGGGGAAACTAGAGAATTGGCCTGCAATTTTTGTATTGGATGCAAACTTTTGGGATCGTGTAGCCATTCCTAGCGAACAACTTGGAGCCAATCTAGTACAATGAAGGATAGAGAAAAAAGGGACTCATCATATTCATATTTTCTAGAAAGTGCATCAACAACCACATTGTATTTTCCTTTCTTGTAAATGATCTCATGATCATATCCAAAGATCTTAGTCACCCATTTTTGTTTCTCTGGGGAGGAAAGGTGTTGTTCCATAAAATACTTGAGGTTTTGATGATCTGTCTTAATTTGGAACCGTTGCCCCAATAGATAAAGGTGACAAAGATACACAACATGTAGAATAACCAACATTTCCTTTTCATAGATTGATTTTCCCAAATTTCACTCTGACAATTTTTTGCTGGTAAAGGCCAAAGGTCGACTCTCTTGCATAAGGACTGCTCCAATTCCTTTCCTGAAAGTATCACATTCTAGGAAAAAGGACTTTGTGAAATCAGAAAGGGCCATGAATGGAGTGGTGCACATGGTCTTCTTCAAGGTTTTAAAATCCCGAGCAACTGTTGGAGTCCAAGTGAAAGAATTATTTTTAAGGAGAGTAGTGAGAGGTTCCACAATCTTTCCATAATTGTTAACAAAATTGCAATAATAACATGTTAAACCTAGAAATCCACACAAGATTTTAAGAGTCTTTGGGTGAGACCAATGTTGCATAGATTCAATCTTTTTAGGATCCACCCTGACATCGTCCTTGCCAATAAGATGACCCAAGTACTTGACTTTCGAGGCGCCAAAATAAAATTTATATTTTTTGAGGAAAAGTTGGTGCTGAGAGAGTAGATGGAGAACTTGATTCACATGAGAAAGATGGGTTTTCCATGGTTTAATATAGATGAGGGTATCATCAAAGAAAACTAAGACAAAATTACAGAGAAAATGACGGAATACATGATTCATGAGGCTTTGGAAAGTGGAGGGAGAATTACACAAGCCAAAGGGCATGAACAAAAAATCATAATGGTCCTCATGAGTTCTAAATGAAATCTTAGGAATGTCTTCCTAGTTCATACATATCTGGTGGTATCTAGAGCGAAGATCAAGTTTAGTAAATAACTGGGTGCCACTCAATTCATCCAAGAGGTCATCAATGATATGAATGGGAAATTTGTATTTAATGGTGAGTTTGTTGAGGGCGCGAAAGTCAGAACACATGTGCCAAGAAGATTATTTCTTAAGGACCATAACCAGAAGAGAAGAATAGGGGCTTGTACTAGGGCGGATAACACCTACGTTGAGAAATTCTTTAACAATTTTCTCAATTTCATTTTTTTTGGAAAAGGGATGATGATAGGGAAAATATTGGGAGGAAGGATTCATGAGACAAGGGGAATGGAATGATCATGAACACCACGGGAAGGAAGGAGTCCCTGGGGAGTGGAAAAAACCACTTGATGTTTAGAGAGGATGGATTGGAGGTCCTGTGGCACATATGGTGTCTCAGTGGATTGAATGACATGGAGTTTTTAAATAATGCCAGAATGAAATTTTTTGAGCAGCTTTTCCATGCGATGGGAAATGATGATCTTTAGGGAACCAATGATGATGTCTCAGAACTTATATTGTTGGCCCTCCTGGTCAAATTGCATGGTTAATTCCTTAAAATCCATGAGAAAGGGACCCAAAGTCCTTATCCATTTTTCACCCAACACAATGTCACCACTACCCATGTTGATAGGAAACATATGATATTTCATGTGGTATTGACCATTTTGGGGACACACATTTTCACAACACTCTCTACATTTCATGGACCTTCCATTGACAATCATGATTTGAAAATGATTGACGACACAGATATAACAATTAGTTTCTTGGGCAATGCGGCGGTGAATAAAATTATGGGTGCTTCCAATATCAACAAGAATTATGACCTTCCTATGCATAATGTAACCAATTAGCTTGAGGGTTTGGTGAGAAAAGAAGCTAATGAGAGCATTTAGGGAAATGACCTGTTCTACTTTGGGAGGGTCTAAGGGAGGGGTCATGTCAGTGGGTTCAAGTGACACATACACAAGAGGAGCCTCACCATATTCATTCGAAACATCCTTCGAGATGGCCATACAAATATTTTGTTCCTTACACTTATTCCCATGAAAATATTTGTCATCACAATTATAAGAAATACCTTTGAGTTGGCATTCAACCATTTCTACCCTTATCAATTTTTGGATCTTTAGTGAAGTAGAAGGAGGAGTGGGAGTGACTGGTTTAGTGCGAGGCATAAAGGAGGGTTTTTGGTTTTGAGAAGAGACAACCTGTTTTGATTCCTTAGCTATTTTAGTAGAGTCCACCCAACTCTGAGGCCAAGCCATGAGGACATGGGCATGAATCTCATCTTTGAGGCCACTAATAAAACATTCTTAGAAAAAATCATCAGACATGCTCTCTGTATGGAAAGACAATCTCCCAAAAGAAGTTATAAAGTCTTCCACTATGCCAGATTGTTTCAACTTTTCAAACAACCTAAATGGTTGGTGTTAGTGTCAAAGTGTTCATAAATATCTGCCACAAAGTGTGTCCAAGCCACATACCCTTGGCGAACATTTTTTCTCCATTTCCACCATTTCCAACATTCTTGATCTAGATGGAGAACACCATACCAAAGTTTTTCCAACTCATATGTAACGCCATAAAAAGAGAAATAATGTTCCATTTGAGTTACCCAACAAGTGGGATTTGAGCCATCAAATTTGATCACATCCACATGTGGAAGGTGTAGGTCACGTTGAAAGTGACGGGGATAAAAATTCTAGGAATGAGAGGAAGTTTCACCTTCAGTTTGCAAAGGTGGGTCAGATGAGGGAAGATCTCTAGGGATATGTAGCTTGGCACAGATCATCGTAGTGAAGGAGACAAACTAGGTATTGAATTATTCAAGATGGGTAGCAAGGTCTTGTTTGAGTTCCTCTATTGTGGCTTCTATGGAGGAATGCATGTTTTTATTGGTAGTGGAATCATTGGAACTAGGCATGAAGTGTGTCACAACGATCATAGAAACGAGTGGAATCTAATGGGGTAAATCGTGTTGGAAGGGGGTCGGGTCCATGAGAAAAAAATTTGCTGAAAAATGATAGGTATGACCATGATAAGGGTGAAGAGAGGAATCCAACAGGATAGGTATCAAATAATGGTGCCAACAAGATCTAGACTCATTTTTTTACTCATGCAGAGTTATACTCTGATCTGAAGAATATTGTAGTGATGAAATGCCCAAATGATTAACAGGAAGAAAAGTGTAGTAATTTCGAAACCCAAATGCAGGAGACACAGTTTCACGACATTAGATCTTGTCTATTCTGTTTTTGTTTCCATCCCAAGGGTTTTCCCTGTGCTATAGCTCTCTGATATACGTGTGGGGTCCAACAATAGTACTCGGCCCAATATCTTAGGGCACCAACTAAGGAGGCTAGACCGTGCCTGTATCCGTACTACCTGACTACCCAGGTACTAGAGAGTATCTTCTCAAGTGTTGTTCTCGGTGGAACTATAACAATCATGCGACCGATCGATTTATCTATGGATGGATTTAGGAGATCTAGGTCGATCTATGTACAGGTGTTGTCTGATGCGCTACCACTCAAAGGGGTACCAACAAGGGTTATAAGGGTGGCCAACAGAAGTGCACTTAAGTACCACTTGTATTTCCTCTGTGTATGAATCCCCGACCACGGGTTTATGCATGTGACGACATATCTCTGTATATTAAAGACGTCGGAATATGTCTCTACCTTGGAAAAAAAATTTAACACGTAATTTTTTGCCGAGGAAGGTGCTTTGATACCACTTGTAATATTCAAAATATAAAATAGTATGAAAAACATAAATAATTATCTAGAAATGGAAGATAAACAATGATATAACTAGAACTATACCACAATAATACTAGAATAATACCAGAATAATATGAGAAAGAGCACTTTGATTACTGAGAGTAATGTTCACTTGCCTCTTTGAGGGGGGAAACCTCTAACAGATAAGCGATCTATTACAATAATATCCAAGAAAATTTTTTCCATACCATCTACTCCTATTTATACTAAATATGTCTATCCAAAAAAACAATCTAGAGGAAGATCCTTCTAGAAGCACAAGCTTCTATTAGGTCTTAATACATTTGACTTATTCTTCCTTATTACTATGCCAATGTACAAGATGAATGTCTCGCTATTGTTTTTACCCCCCAAATAGATGAAAAGGAGGAATCAATTGCACCCTTATATGTGACCTTAAATATTCATGACAAAATGCTACATAATTGTATGCTTGATTTTGGAGTATCACATAACCTCATTCCCAAGGTATTCATGTAAAATTTAGGGTTAGAGATAACCAAGCCATATCATGACCTCTATTGTTTTGATGCCAGAAAAGTGAAGTGTGATGGAACGATCAAGGACATGGTGGTCACCTTGGCTCAAATTCCTATCAAGAGCATCATGATGGATGTAGTGGTGGATGATATGGCTGCTAATAATGGTATGTTGCTATCTAGAACATGGTCATGTAACCTTGGAGGTACTATGCATATGGATATGACTTATGTCACTATACCAGTTTTTGGAGGAGAAAACAATAGGTTGTACATAGAGAAAACAATTTCTTATGTGGTTAGTGACGAGAAAAACCCTATAAATCACCCCATTTATGTTGTTGATGAAGATATTGGATGTTGCATCCTTTCAGTAAATGAATAATATAATGAATCCCCATTGCTTGCAGACCCTCTTTTGAGCTCTATCAAAGAGGTAGATGGTATATGTAAAATGTTGTTTGACGAGGCATATTCAAAAGAAGGGTTTGGGGTTGGTGTAGTGATCATTTCTCCCACCAAAAAATAAATTCATTTGTATTAAAAGATAGAGTTTGAGGCCACTAATAACATAATTAAATATGAAGCATTGATTTTGGGCTTGGAGGCAACAAGAAAAATGGAAATTACGAAGTTGGTGGCATTTGGAGATTTAGAGCTAGTGGTGCAAAAAATAAAGGGTGTCTACCAAATAAGGCATCCGAGAATAAGTTCAAACAGAAAAAAAGTTTGGGATATGATTGATAATTTTTATGAAGCTTTCAATATTTCTACTCTCTCAAGAGATTTTAATCATGCAGGATGATTCTTTAGCAGTGGCAACCAGTACTTTCAAACCACGATCCATCCCCCAAGTTAAAATATGGGATTGAAATGAGGTACAAACCATCCATCCATGATAATATCAAATACTGGAAAGTTTTTGAAGATGAATAGTAAATCATGGAGGTGATAGATGAGTTTTCAAATACTCACATTGATTCAGATGATGAATGATATACTAAACATGTGATTGGGTATGAAACTGAAGATTTCCCTAAATTCAATAATTACATGGCTAAGCATAAATTCTTGCAGCTCAAGAACAATTTTATTCCCAAAGGGATGGTACCTTTGGAGCAACCATTTGATAGGAACGATGTACCATTTAAGCCAACTTTCCTTCCCAAATATGAAAACATTGAAGAATATAGTATTAGGACAAAAAATGAGCCTAAATAAATTAAGCTATCCAAGGACATCCCTGCTAATCATAAGACAAAATTATTGGATATGTTCAAGGAATACATGGATGTTTTTGCCTAGAAGTATAAGGACCTGAAGACTTATGGTGCCAAAATTATACAACACAAAATACCCCTCAAGCTCAATACTAAACCTTTCAGGAAGAAACCAAGGAAATTTAACCCTCTTCTACTACTTACTATTGAGAAATAAGTGAGAAAATTACTATATTCTCAGATTATAATTCCCCTCAGGTACTCTGAATGGGTAGTCAATTTGGTTCCAGTGAGAAAAAAGAGTGGAGAAATAAGGATTTGTGTGGATTTGAGGAACCTAAATAAATTCTCATGAAGGATAGCTACCCTCTTCCTAAGATTGATCACACACTGTAGAAAATAGTGGGGGTGAATAGAATCTCCATGATGGATGGTTTCTCTGGATAGAATCAAGCGGTAATGCATATGGAATATAGAGAAAGGACAACCTTCACAATGTCTTGGGGGAATTTCATGTATGATAAAAATCCTTTTGGTCTGATAAATGCAGGAGCAATTTTTCAAAGAGCTATGGACATATCATTTGTGGGAGAGAGGGAAAAATTCATATTTATTTACCAGGATGACATGACTGAGTTCTAAAAGACAAATGAATATCACATTGGGAATTTAAGGAAAAACTTTGTGAAATGCAAGAAATTTGGCCTGTCCTTGAATCTCAAAAACATTTTTTTTGTTATGAAAGAAGGAAAACTTATGGGCCATATAGTATCCAAGGAAGGGGTGAAGATAGATTCATAAAGGGTGGAGGAAATAAAACAAATTTCCTTGCCTATAAACAAGAAGGAAGTGAAATATTTCCTGGGAAGAATCGATTTTATGAGAAGGTTTGTCCCAAATTTTGTTGATATAGTGAAACAAATCACTGACATGTTACAGAAATATCATGGAGTCAAGTGGGCTGTTGAAGCTAAATATTATTTTCAATGGATCAAAGAGGCATCGGGAGATTCTCTAGTGATAGTTATCCCAAACTATGATAAAGAGTTCCTCGTATTCTCTTTTTCCCCATAACATACCATAGTTGTTGTGTTGTTGCAGGAAAATGAAGAAAATAAGGAGCAACCCATATCCTTTTTTAGCAAGGCCTTGAGAGATGTTGAACTCAAATATAATAGCCTGGAGAAACATGCTTATGATATGGTCAAATCATTGAAAAAAAAAATATATTATTTATTGCACTCTAAAATATTGGCTTATGTACCTACCAGTACTATAAAGGACATCCTCATATATCTTGACAATGATGGAAGAAGGGGCAAATTGATTTCTAAAATTCAGGAATATGGTGTGGATATCTAGCCCACAAAATTAGTAAAAGGACAAGGATTAGGAAAACTCTTGGTTGTGTTTAATTGCAAATATTTGAGAATGAATGAACTGCCAACATGCATCGTGTCAAAAAAACCTGGAGGGAATGAAACACAAGAACCATATTTGAAGGTAAGTCCTAAATTTTCTCAATCTGATTGGTATAAGGATATAATTTTTGACCTACAGAATTTACGTTTCTCACCGACATGGGAAAAATACAAGGCTAGGTATATCAAACTTAATGTTGTAAAGTATTGCATTTTGGGAGAAAATATATTTTGGAAAGATTGTTATGGGACATATCGGTAAATGTAGACATAAACAGATCTCCCTAGATCCACCTAGATCTAGAACAAAACATAACAAAATATGATTCTTTCCCTAAGATCTGACCATTGAGTTTACTATTTAACAAGAGATATGCAGCATACCATTTAAATATCGCTCTCTCCTTCCATTGTCATCCTAGCTCCACTCCGGTGCTCCTGTGATATTGAATCTGCAAGGGAACACAAGCCAACCAAAGTGAAAGAAATATAATATACTCAACGAGAACCTATGTATGTGATCAAGGAATCATACAATAAAACAAAGCAAGTTTTATGGGAAAGAAACATATCACTGCATTATATTGAAATGAAAGTGGAGATTACAACCAAAGCCTCGATGTTGAAAGGTCCCCTCTCAATGACTCTTCTCTCCAAGACACACTTTCTCCAACCTTGAATGAAGAAGATCCATAATGACTTGATGAAATGAAGTGAATCCCTCAAGTATGAACTGAAGTAGAATTCCTCATCCAATTTTTAGCCTATTTAATATTCATTAGCCTTCAATCAACCTTATTCTTTTCCATGAGAGATCCTTCTTTATATAGGGGAAAGAAATATTGTTGAAGAGATTAGGATAATACCACCAAATCAGAGAAGCGAGTAATATTTAAACCATTCAGATGCCACCTCATCTTCTAGAAATTTTGTGAAACTTGACCTTTTATTAGTCTTTTGAAATTGTCACACCCTAGCTATAGAGAAGACTATGGAGACGTCACATGCCAGCTTTAGGGCAGGGGGCGAAAATCAGGTATCGTCGCACCCTATGTATAATGCAACTTGCGACGACCTTTCTTCATAAGGTTTTTAAGAAGAGAACGTCAATCACTTCCCTCATGGTAAAATAATATTTTTGGGAACATGAACACATGTTTGTCAATGGATCACTGGGGTGACCAAAATAATGTGTAACAATGATCCAAGAGGATGTTGGAATATTGGTTGTTGTCATTGATATCAACCTTAGCCATTGGCTCTTGGACTGCACCATTGATCGAAGTAGATAGACATGAAATAAATTACACATGCATATACAACACCGATGGATGGATAGTATAAGTCATGCCACTTCTGGTGGTATGTGGCACGTCACGTGGATCCTCACGATTGAGGAGAAATGCATTTTTGAAGATGACAATGTGAATTGAAGCATAAACTACATGTCGGCCCTAATGTTAAAAGGAAGTGACATAAAGGGTATAAATACATCTCATTATACATTAATTTTTCAACACACACAAGTTTATTAATGAACAAGGAGATATAAGTCGAATTTCTGAGGAAATCTGAAGAAAAGAAGGTCGAATTTCAATGGAGGATGAAGTCTTTTGGTGATGTTTTCTAAGGTATGTTATTTACAGGTCATCCTACCATTTTCGCTATAACTTTGTTTCTAGAATGATTTAGATGATATTGAGAAGACATATCTAGGTACTTGTGGTAAAAATTTAAGCTCCTTATTCACTATAATTTTAGAGACACACTTTGAGGAAGATATGGTTTTTGACTAGTCCTGAAGCTAGTCAAAAACATGTGTTCTAGGAAAAATTGTCATAACGTATTCATAGAGAATACAAATGAAGTGAGACCAATTGAATTGAAAAGAGTACGGGCTTTAGTTTCCTTTGTATGAATTTCAAAATCTGGTGTTAAATATTTAGCATGGGGAATTCTCTACAAGTTCGCTCTCCTGAATAAACCAAAATTGAATAAGGTCTACCATTTTCTCTATAAATCCTTTTTTGTGAGGATTCAAGAAGTGAAACTTGGAGGAGTTTTAGAGAATAAATTGAGTAATATTATCTATAGGATCAAATTATTCCAAGAAGTGAATAATTGCAGAAGTTGAAGTAGTCTCAGGAATCATTATCAAGTTCTATGTGATGGTTGGTTGATGGTGATAATTTAATGTAAAGTTTTATTATCTCTCATATATTCTTGGGTGGAAGGAAGGGCGGAGGATGAAGAGGTAAAATCTCTCTTGATATTGGAGGATTGTATCTTCCTTTTGGAGGATTATCCCTCCCTTTATATTTGGAAGTTGTAGCTACCTTTGGAAGTCATTACTTCCCTTGAACAATAACTATTGATTATTTCTCATATATTGTGTATGGTGTATTGTGGTGTATTGGTGTAACTCTTCTACTATTGTTCATTTCTCATTGTATATAATTTAATATATAATTAGGTTGAAGTATAATTTGGAAAAGTTTTTAAATTGTACTTGATACTAATTCACCCCCCTCTAAGTATCAACAATTGGTATTAAAGCAGGTTGCCTTCAGAATAGTTTAACCAGTGGAAGGAAAATCTTGAGCAGAGATGGATTACCATGAGCACATTTCAAATGTGATTCAATGATTTGATGGAAGAAATTATGAATAATGGAGTGATAGAGTGAAAAATTACCTAACAACTTTGGGAGTAGACATTTGGTACTTAGTTATAAATGGTTGTGTAATCCCAAAGAATGTTCCAACCCATCCAAATGAGAAGAATCTTATGAGTTGTAATTCAAAAGCCAGACATGTTATTCTAGAAGCATTGGAACCAACCATTGCTAGTAAAGTGATGGTCTACAACACTTCTAAAGAGGTATGGGACAAACTCAAGAGTATCTATGAAGGTGATATAAAATTTAAGTAGGTCAAGCTTCAACGACATAGAGAAAAATTTGAAAATTTGAAGATGGATGAACATGAAGATATTGAAACCTATTTTATTAGAGTTGATGAAATTGTTAATGCTATCAAAGGATTAGGTGAAGAGATCAATGAATCCTTGATTTTACAAAAAGTGTTGAGATCACTTCTTTTGAAGTATGATTCTAAGGTCTCTACCATTGAAAAAACTAGGGACTTGACCAAAATGAAAATGGATGAATTACATGGGTCTCTTATAGCATATGAAATGAGAACATGTATGTAAAGTGACCATCCAAACAATGAAGCAGCCTTTAAAGCCATAAATAATACAAAACACAAGGATAATGACCTTGATGAATAAATAACAAATTCCGTAAGAAGGGTCCAGAAGGGAACTGAAAAATACAAAGGAAAGTCTCCTCTCAAATGATTTAACTGTGGTAGAATAGGACATATTGCTGAAAAATGCTACTATAAAAAGAGAAGTCTCAACAGTAAAAAGAGATTCTACTCCAAGGAAGATGACATCTCCTCAAATGAGAGTGATGAATAAGATAATGATGGAGGAGAAGTCCTCTTCATAACCCAAGAAACCCATGATGATGATCACAAGGGTTCTAAAGAAGAAAAAATCATTTCTGAAGAATATTCAGATGAAGAAACCGACCTTGATTCCTTTTGGGAATACAAAGACAATGCAAAGAGTGAAAAAGAAGATGAGAATATTGAAAAGTTAAAGCATGTTGAAACTGAAAATAACAAGCTTAGAAACACAAACGTAATACTAAAAGGTGAATTGAGTAGTTGTGAAGAAGAGAATTTCAAGATTGAAAAGACCATTGATAGAGTGAAGGAACATTTAGAAGATTATGAGAAATTGAAAGAAGAATTGGATCACACAAAAGGGGAGCTACTATTGACAATAGAAATGTTGAAGAAGTTCGAAAAAAGCACTGAAAAATTAGATGAGATCCTTAGAAGTCAAAGATCTGTAAATGAAAAGACATGAATAGGATTCAATGATAGTTTGAAGACAACAAAACAAGAGAAGGAAGATGAAAATGATGAAACCAACACTCTAGAACAAGTTGAACAACAAGATAGAAGACTAGAGTTTAGAAGGAATGAGACATCAAGAAGATCCTCTCCCATCAAGTATGAAAGAAATCATTATGAAGGAAACTACATAAGAATAGATCATGAACCCAGATGAACCACACCACAAAGAATATCACCTACTCCCAGGTATCAAAATTTCTTTATTGGAAATTGTTATACTTGTGGAAATTTTGGACACAAGGAAATAAAGTGTAGAATCAATGAAAGGAATAACTATGCAAGCTACATGAATGGTGCAAATAGTAGATATGGAAATGTTAGTAGACCTGTCAACATAAATTATAATCCATTTGACCCATTAATGGATCAAAATATTGTATGCTACAAGTGCAATAATCTTGGTCACAAAACACGAGATTGCGAAGAGATGAAGGAAGATAATCATATGCCAAATGTCCCTATACCAACTACAACATGGAATAGGAAATAAATTCCACACAATGAAAATTGTCGAATAGCATTGGTCGCTAAACAATGCAAAGAAGAATATGAATGGTTCATAGATAGTGGGTGCTCATCTCATATGACCAGAGATCAAAGAAATTTTGTTAGCTTGAAGAAAAAAGGTGGAAATGTTTCATTTGGAGATGACTCATCTACAAAAATACTTGGAAAAGGAACTATAAATATTGGAAGTGAAAATGTAAAAGAAGGAAAATTCCTATTGGTTGAATATCTGAAGCATAATCTCCCTAGTGTCAGAAAAATATGTGATCAAGGATACACTCCTATGTTTGACTCCCGAAAATGTAAAATCAGAGAAAAGAAATAAGGAATATTGGTTGTAATTGCAACAAGAACATTGAACAACATATACATCCTAGACATGAATAAGAGAGAGAAGAAAAAAGCCATACAAAAGGATTCCAAGGAAGAAAAAGTCCCAAAGACCAAAAATAAGGATGAAGTATTGTTGAGTGCCACATGTTCAGGGGGAGCAGCCCCAAAGAAGAAGGTCACCTTATGCCATTGAACTCAGGGGGAGAAGCCCCACCCTTTTCCATTGATTTCAAAGAGGGAGAGTGTTGGTAGGTTTACAAGAAGAGTGTGCTTGTCATTGATGGAAAGAAAAACAACAACGATGATAGATAGGTAGGCAAGGAAGATCAACAGACATGCAGGCAAGGAAAAAAAACAACAATCAAATGGCAAGATCAGCAGCGTAAGCTCAGAAGGAGGAAAACAGTCAAAGCACGACAAAGGTTTTTGGAGTTTTGCATATCGGGAAATCCAAAGGAAAGAGGTTCAGACTCACGATATGTGAAATCATGATAACAATATTGACAGTTGATTCAAGAAGGACACATGGTGAACGACAAAGGTTTTGTTTCAGAGTTTCACAGATCGGGAAATCCAAAGGAAAGAGGTTCAAACTTGTGATATGCGAGATCACGAAAAGATCTAGACCATCAGATCACCAAGGATTGTGGACCATTGATCAGGCATGAATAAGGCTCGTGAAGTGGAAAAATCATGATAAGATATGGGCCATCAGATCTGGAGTAATTATGAAGTACCAACAATCATTAGATATGGTGAAGTTGCAAGGTGGATAAGACCAAGAGTCATCCAAATCTCCAAAACTATGAAGCAATCCTAGCCATCCATTGAGGATAGTCATGGACCATTGGATCCAGAGGACACATGGCGAAAGATCATCATTTCACTGACTGGAAAGTAAAAGGAGCAAAGTGCTCATTTGATCGGCGAGTGGTCATATCTCGTGGTCACATTGTCGAGAGCTAGAGAAGCCAAGCCCTATTTCAAATTTCGTGACATAGAGAGTCGAGAGGACTCATCACAACATACTCGAGATGCGAAAGTGTGAAATGTGTTTTTGAATAAGGCTGTGGTCACAACCAATGGTTCCATCTATGGAAGATGGAGTAAGGAGATAGCATTGTTAAGCTCCATCTTGGAGTCTCGGTGCTCACGACTTGGAACATCAAAATCCTTCATAACAGGAATCACGATATGCAAGATCGCGATGAGATCTGGACCATCGGATCATTAGAGATCTCAATCATTGATCAGGCTTGATGAAGTTCATAAGTTTTCAAAACATGGAGTGCCTTTTGGCATGGCCTGTGGTCACCGCTGGTGGTCACGTGAAGGGAAGAAGCTAGCAGATTTAAGATCCACCTCGGAGTCTCAGTGATCGCGACTTGGATCATCAAGACTCTTCATCATAAGAATCACGATATGTGAGATCGCAATGAGATCTAGACCGTCAGATCATCGGAGATCTTGACCGTTGATTAGGCTCGATGAAGTTTATAAGTTCATGAAATATGAAGTGCCTTTTGGTGCAGCCTATGGTCACAACTGGTGGTCATGTGAGGGGAAGAAGCTAGCGGTGTTAAGCTCCATCTAGGAGTCTCAACAATCGCAACTTGGAGTGTCGAGATCTTCTATCACAGAAATGTTGAGGTGCGAGATCACGAAATTAAAACTCTATCTAGCGCTCGGTCACAACCAGTGGGCATATGAATTAAACGCAAGACTCTATGAACTCCATCCAATGGTGTAGGTGAATTTAAGTATGATTGAAGGGCTACTGTTTCTATTCACAGTTAATCGATCAATGGTGATTCAGTTGCTGAAGCGGTGTTTGGAGGTTCACAGTGTAACTGCTAGAAACCACTGATGGTTTATGCCAGAGGACTCGAAGAGACTTCTGTGTGATTGCTAGAGGAGATGAAGAGTCTCTAGGAATCTGCCAGTGGATTGAAGACTGTTTGTAGAGGAAATTGACAGATGGATCTAATTGCCAAAGAAGCTGAATATTTGCCATGATGAACAGTTAGAATACTCGACATGACAGAGCATGCAGAAGCATGGCGGTACAACATGCACAAGGTGCACAGAGACTATAAGTATGAATAACAGAGAAGAGACAGGTGGGTTGTTGTTGAGAGAGATTCAGGAGTGTAGAAGGAGGATTGAGCAACAACTGAAATACAAAGAAGAGGAATGGAGCATGGAATGGACATGGCGCATAGAGCATAAAAGGCAGAAGCACAGAAAGTGCAAGGAATGTGTGGAGAAAGATAGTAAGACACTAAAGGAAGGCTGAGGTGCTCTTGTAGAGAAAAATAGAAGATCAAAAATCCCAAGAAGATGCAGACAAAGAGGCATTGATACAGGAGAGCAGAGAAACATAGTAGAACAATGATAAGTCTGGTAAGCCAATGATAAATATTGTATCATTGTGATAAGTTTCATTAGCAAAAATTTATATTTCAGGGTGGTAGGGAGGTGTTAGGGAGGACTGTTGTCCTCAGAGGTTCAAGTGGGTGCTTGAACACAAGGAGTTGTAGTTTCCTTCTAGTTGGTGCTAGAGAAATCAGGGAGTTGGTGCTTCCTTCTAGTTGGTGCTAGAGAAACCAAGGATTTGGTGCTTCTTTCTAGTTGGTGCTAGAGAAACCAAGGAGTTAGTGCTTCCTTCTAGTTGGTGCTAGAGAAGCCAGAGAGTCGGTGCTCTCAACAAGTAGCAGCTTCCAAAACAGAGGTTGTAGTCTCATTATGAGTTGGTGCTCATATGTATGATAATGTAAAGAATGTAAAGATTACTTATCATATAAAGAAGAAGAGGTTTTTACCCTGTATGGGTTTCCTCAAGAAATATCTGTCTCTTTGTATCTCCTATGTGTGGCTAATGTTGAATGTTCTATTGCTAACTTCCCTACAGTATTGTGACTATCATTAAATGTTGTGTAAAGAGTTTAAAATAAGCATAATTGTTTAATCTTAGTAACAACTGATTAACCCCCCCCCCCCTCTCAGTTGACTAACAATTGGTATCAGAGCAAGCCCCTTTTATCTAAGGGTAGATCCTAGAGCTTAAACATGTCAAAACATGAAGGAAATTCAATCAATAAGGCCCCTCTATTCAATGGAACAAACTTTTCCTTCTGGAAAGTTAGAATGAGAACCTACATAATGGCTTTAGGTGCAAATGTCTGGGATTTGGTAGATACTGGTTATGTAAAGCCAATTGTACTAGCTAATAGGGATGACAAGCTAGAATTTAGCTTCAATTCTAAGGCTATGAATTCTATCTTGAGTGGGCTTGTAGAAGTAGAATTCATAAAATTTATGCACCTAGGAACTGCCAAATAAATGTGGGACAAACTCATTAGCAGTTATGAAGGTAATGAGAAGCTAAAGGATGCCAAGCTTCAAACCTACAGAATACAGTTTGAACAGCTGAAGATGAAGGAAGATGAAACTATTGGAAAATACTTTCTGAGAGTAGAAGAAATGGTAAATGCAATGAAAGCACTTGGTGAGAAAATTGAGGAACCTTATTTAGTTCAGAAAATTTTGAGATCTCTACCAGATAGGTTCAACCCGAAGGTCTCTTCTATTGAAKAACTTAATGATCTAAAAACCTTGGAGTTTGATCAACTTCTAGGAACATTGACTGCATATGAAATGAGAATAGTTAAAGATAAACCCACCACTAGAGGAGCATCATTTAAGGAAGACAAGAACGAGGATTCAGAGCTTGATGAAATTGAAGCAAAATTTGTGAAGAGATTGAATAAGGGATCAGGCAAATACAAAGATAAACTGCCTTTCAAATGTTTCAACTGTGGTAGGATAGGTCATTTTTCAAATAAATGTCCCCACAAAAGAAAGGATCAGACATGTGATGATGAGGAGAATCACAAACACATAAATTTCTTTAAAGAGAATAACTTTAAGAAGAAAAGTATTTGTGTAAACAATGATGATGATCCTTCAGATGATGAAGACAATGACTCCATTATTGAAGATAAACTAAATGAATTCATACTTATGTCCAAAGAGGAATATGATAATATAAGCACAGGAAGTGATGCTAATGAAGAAGAAGCTATGGTTGACATGGAAGGAGAACTGATCAGTGCACTGGAAGAGATTGACAGACTAAGAATTAAGAACAAAACGAAAAGAAAATTGTTGATACAGTTCGAGAAAGATAGTAAAGAACCTAATGAAGACCTTGTTCTACTAAAAGTGGAATTAGAAGAGGCAAAGAAAATCAAAGACATTCTAAAGCGACAATTATCATAAAAGAAGGCAAGATGTGAAGCCTTAGACCATGAAGTAGTGAAAACTAGGAAAGAGATGGAGAAGTTTCAAGCCTTGTATAATCAGAATCTATCAAGTATCAAAGCCTTAGAAGGATTAGTCACCATCCTGAATCAGCAAAGGAATCCAAAGCTGAAAACTGGTTTGGGTTATGAAGAGAGATCAAGTAGTGATAAGCCAAGAAACGAAGAACCCATCAAGTTTTTCAAATCTATAACCAATGACAACAACAAACCTGCAGAAACAAAGGAAGACAATCAGCCGCCCAGGATGAGTAAAGAAAAATATGCCAGGACTAAATTTGTAGAACAAAGAAATAATGCACTCCCTGCTGAAAGACGTCATTAGCATGGAAGAAATCGATTTGCTCAAAGAAGACAACCATTTTCCAGGTACAAAGAATTTTTCTATGGTTATTGTTTCTACTGTTCTAACTTTGGTCACAAAGATGTAAATTGTTCCTTAAGACTTAGACACGAGCAATTAAGTTTTCAAAGGAATAAATACTTTCCACAACAAAGAATGATACGGCCAAGTAAAAAACCTTCACAAATTGCAAATTGCCAAATTAAGTTTAGAGACATGCAACTAAGGAGGTCAAGTAATAATCAACAGTCAATAAGTAGACAACGCTGGAACAATAATTTTGACGTATTGAACAATGAGATTGAATGCTACATATGTCATAACTATGGACATAAATATGTTGACTGTCGATTAAGGAACTATGAACCAAATTTTAATTCCCTTGCTGAAAATGTCAAGGTGTGGAAGAAGAAAGAAAGTGACAACTGTGGATTAGTGTTGTCAGCTCAAATAAAAATGAACCCTTGGTATATAGATAGTGGATGCTCCAAACATATGATGAGAGACAAAGGTAAGTTTCTATCTCTAAGTGAAAGCAAATGATGAAATCTAACCTTTGGAAATGATGCTCCAGGTAAAATAAAGGGTAAAGGGATGGTGAGTTTAAGTAATGGAAAAGGAAAATCCCAAGATGTTCTACTTGTATATGGGTTGAAACATAATCTACTCAGTGTAATTCAAATGTGTGACAGAGAATGTGAAGTGGTGTTCACGTCCAAGAACTACAAGATAAAGTATGTAAACTGAAGACAAGTGGTGGCCAAAGGAATAAGGACAGAAAATAATGTATATGTGTTGAAAGAAAATAGAGAAGAGTGCCATCTAAGAAAAAATGTTAAAAGATGGTTATGTCATAGGAGACTTGGACATATAAACTTTGACCACTTAATCAAGCTCAAAAATCTTGAGGCAGTAAAAGATCTTATGAGAATATCAAAACCCCAAGATTCTATGTGTAAACCCTGCCAAGTAGGAAAACTAACCAGGACACCGTTTAAGGCCAAGAGATTTACTTCAATAGAGAAACCACTCCAACTAGTTCATATGGATTTATGTGGACCATCAAGAC
>ML824843.1:15568-31508 GCA_009831015.1 Picea engelmannii | reverse complement strand
CCAAGATGCCTCTGATTACAAAAATAATGAGTTTATGAAGGCCTCAAAAAAGATAACTGTTTCCCCTTCTGAGATCAGATATTGATTACAAAAATAAAACGGGGATGCAACCACCCAGATCATACTAAATCCTATGAAGCTAACAAAATTTCATTTTTGTTCATACAAAATGCATCAAAGATATGTCTGGCAGGTCTCAAGGATGCCTCAGATCAATTGATAATCATGAACTCATGAATATCCTGAAATGGAAAGGAAAAATAGAAAGATTTAGATATATATTCAACCATTAATTTGCAAATTTCGAATTAACATAACTGGCTACAGAATACGTGATTCTGTAGCTAGTTATTTTAGTAAAGGAAATCCAATTTATTGTAAGAACAAAGCAATCTAGTTTTAACAAATAATCCTATTTTAAGATAAAGAATCATACCTCCAACTATGAGATCAAATCGTATCAGAAAACCTTGGAATTTACAATGGCTATTGCAGCCTCAACATTTTTAAATACTACATTGCTTGTTGTCTTTATACGTTTTTCTTTTCCTTGAATAACAGACTCGAGCCTATGGTTTTTATTTGCTAAGGCATCAATATGATCAGTGAGATCCTTAACCCATGACTACAGGATAGGTATATCAATGTAGTATTTTTCTATCCAAAATAAACAGACTTCACACCGCAGGTCTAGAACTGTTGATTGAGGGAACCCATGGTTGTATGTTAACACACTCCCACTATTTCCTATGGGTTTTAAAAAAAAAAATTATCAAGCTTGATAAAGGGATTCGGGCAATGCCCTTGTGTGAGGGTTTTCATACAACAATTCAGGCCTAACATTTCATAGCCTTAGAGGCTTCTCTATCAAGGGTTTATCTAGTGTTGTAGCAAGGTCTGTAAAAAAAAACACTTATCTTGACCGAAACAGAAATTCTGAGAAAATTACCTCCAAAGGTCAAAGCATATCTCTGCAAATATCCATTTTCTGGAGAAATTTCCCGCGATGAAGATAAAACAACTCATTTTGTCTCTAGGTTTTAAAGGGTTTTGTCTAATTCATAGCAGATTGCTCAGAATCCCTCTTGCAAAATCGTGTCTCCAGCAAGCAAAAACAGGATTAAACTCTGCTAAATAACAACAAATGTGTGAAACTTTAGGGATGTTCGGATCTACTCAGATGAAAAGGGCCATAAGGTTTCAACAGACCAACAGTCACGAAGGTAGAAAGAGATCAATGTAAGCATGAAGGGTTTGTAAGAGTAGATAAGAGCTATACTCCAGGCCCGAAAACCATCAATAGTTTATGGCGTATGGGAAAAATACATAAAGAAAAGAAAGGCAATGAATTGAAATGAATGGGAGGGGCATTGCAGAGCCCTAGACCAAGTCTTGAAATGATGATATGACTGTAATCATATTGCCACCTCTCATAAAGTACAACCACGACCAGACCATTAAAATGATAATAAGTGCACAACATAGTGGGTTCGATCATAAGGTTTGGTAGATTGAAACTTGTAAATCAAAGCCTAGRGATGAGAAAACATATGACCAAGAATCACACAAAAAACCATATCAATGCTTAAATMAAWAAAAAAATTGTTGATATAACTTACAATCCCCAAGCATGTTTGGTATTCAAGGAATCGAAACAAAGAGAATAGTCTTCATAGCAAGGAACAAGGCTTCATTAATAAACTGTAGAGACATTTTTCCTTTCGTAAAATTTTCAGATAGAATGATAATACAATCGTAAATTTCCATGCTTCGTTTTCATGCTTTCAGTCATGACGAAGCATTAAAAAAAACAATAGGGAAAAGTGACAACTCAGAATTGTCATTTCGAAAAATGCATATGAAGAAAAGAAAAATGTATGACCCCTAGTTAGGCAGCTACACAGATCATTTATTTCATATAAAAAGTTAAAAATATGTTGGGCTGCCAACACACACATAGTGACTACTTACAATATGAGTCTCTACCAATAGACGATCAAACTTAAGTGCTTGTGATCATAAAGGTTAATTTTTTTTTGTGGGTCTGGTATTTACTGTTTGGTTTTTACTAGGAATCCTTAGGTAAATTCAAGATCAAGTCTGCACATAATGTGTATGTGCCTCAAATTTTACCTACCCGGATTGATAATTAAATGTCGAGGAATCTAGACCACTAGATCAGCCCAACAATGGGGATTGGATTTCATTGGTGAAATCAATCCAAATTCAAGTGGGCAACATAAATGGATTTTTACAACCACATATTACTTCACCAAATGGGTAGAGGCCATCCCTATAAGGGAAACAACTAATGTAGTCATTATAAAGTTCCTTGAGGAAAATATCTTGGCTAGGTTTGGGTACTCAAGGAAGATCATCATTGATAATTCTCAGGCTTTCAAGTCGACCAAATTGGTTCAATATTTACAGAACTATAACATAGAGTTGGGACACTCTGTTGCTTAATATCTGCAAGGAAATGGTTTGTATGGATTATCCAATAAGTACCTCATCAATATTATCAAGAAATTTTTGTCCTATAATAAAAAGACACGAGATTCTCACTTGAAGTATGAAGTTTGGGAAGACATAGTCAACATTAAAAGGACCATTGGAAATTCTCCTTTTTAGCAGGTATATGGGCTAGAAGCCATTTCCCCCATTCAACTCAACCTTACTATGATGAAACTACTACAAGATGAAGAGGCTGAATTATATGATATGTATAGAAAAATAAACCAACTGATTGAAGTACAACATGTAAGAGAGAAGGTGTAGACAAATTCCTAGATTCATCAAGAAAGAATGAAAGAAATATTTGAAAAAAGGACCAAAGAAAGAAATTTCATGACCGAAGATTTGGTCCTGAAGCGGGATGCCTGAAAGGAAGCTAAAGGGAAGCATGGGAAATTAGACAATATTTGGCTTGAACCCTTCCAAGTTGGTGTAGTCCAAGATAACAACACATATGAGTTGGATTAGAGGGATGGAGAATTGTTTGGGGCTCCTGTAAATGGGATGTTCCTCAAACACTTCTTGTTGTACCAAATTCTACAAAATTTCTTACCGTGTACATAAATAATTCCATTTCATTTATTTCCATGAATTTTTAATTTTACTTCATTCATTAGTTGTTACATCAAAAAGTAGGTAGAATTATAACATTGTACGTTGTTGATCATTTTTGTTTCACATATCAGATCAATTTTTAGGTATGAGGGAGGTATATCATTTCAAGGAAGACTCCATAACCCAACATAAGAAGGAATTTGGTCTACAGTTCTTAGCATACCATAGGGTTATGTTATCCCTGTTAGAGCCAACGTTAGTAACATATTTGTTTCTGCCACTGATATGAAGGTTTCTTAAGGTTATAGGGCAGAAATTGGACAAAATAGAGACATAGGGAAAGCTTCCATAGCCTTTGAACAATCCATATATAAGTTATTTTGAGGAAAATGGAAGAAAACAATAGAAAATCCATGCCCTTTTTTGCACCTAAGGTAAGATATAAGTGCTCGGGCACTTATCGAATGTCAAAAAGGGCCTATCATACCCCAAAAGGACCTAATTTTTATTATTTGAGGTTCCTACCAAAAAATAAAGGCCTAGGAACCAAGCACCAATAAACATGTTGGACCCGACCAATTGTATGGAAGATCAATGGTCTAGATTTGATCAAGGGGAAGATCCATGACCATCCCGACCACCAAGCTACTAGGATGTTTAAGCATGTGAGTGAGTCAAGCACAAGCATCCAATAAATGATACATTGAGCCACCAGGACATAGGGATACTGGGATGTTTAAGCCCATGAGTGATTCATGCAAAAGCATCTGATCGTTGATCCACTAGGCCATCAGGATCACTAGGGCCACTGAGAGTCAACTTCAGTGAAATAATTCTTCATATTTTTTCTGGTTTGGTGCCATGTCATCTTTCCATGAGGATCCTGACTCAACATTTCATTAATGATACTAAGAAAGGAGAATGACACCATAGCATGCTATTAGAGCACCCATCAGAGCAAATAAAAAGATACCACCTAGACAAAGGGGACCCATCGGAGACACATAACAACATGCCTAGCTTGACGATACGTGGTCTACTCCCTTTCTACATCAACACCAACATGGATCAATATAAATTCACCATGTGTCTGTGGGACCATGCTGACATCAACAATGATGTTTTCATAACTTAATTTATTTTGATTTTGGTCGAGCATAGATCAATGAATCACATTCGATGTCAACCACAGATCAATGATCTAGATTTGATTTTACACCCTGAAGGATATCGAACCACTAAGCTACCGGGAGGTTAATCCTTCACAAGGTCACAACACCAGTCATCAATTGTCGATCTACTGGGTCACCGGGATAACCGAAGCAACATCCCACCGAGACATTAGGCTAATCGGGCATCGACCGAACGCAAGGTTCTAGCCATAGGAAACTTATGGCACCAGACCATCAGGAACTAGTCCTTCGACTGTCGAGTTATTTAAAGAACAAGTTTACATCAAGGATAAAACCAGTTCGGTAAACTGGGCCCCATGATTAGAAGGTAACATTTCACGAAGAGCTCCACGACCCACCCGTTCATATTCAAAATACATGGGAGCATGTTTGAAATATGAAGCCATCCAAATAAAACCTCACAATGAATGAGGGTTTGACTTTTATTGGGCATAGACCAATGATTGATATTTCTCGATGAGATTCATCTAATGGCTACTGAGTTTCACAGTGTCTGCAGATTTAATTTTGGGTCTCGAGCAAGAAGAAGAAATGATTGAAGGGACTCTTAAGGGGTAGGGTGTGATGGACATGTTGGCTAGCAATGTTGAGTTGCTCCATGGTTTTTTTTATGTAACAAAATTATGCATGTGAAAATATTTTTTACAAATTTTACTGAGGGGAAACCATTTAAGAAACAAGAAGCAGTAAACAAGTTCAATAAATAGTAAATGATTTCAAGAAATCAGTTTTAGAAGATGAGTGTGAAGGATAAAAGAGAAAGAAGGCACTCATTGTTAATGTCAACACTTTGGGGAATTTAATAGGTTCTTATACTTGAAGATTTTAGATAATAAACCTTAAGCACATATAAATGGTGAAATCAACAAGAACCTAAAGATTCATCCCATGCATTATGTTTCAGTCTGTAATTCCCTTTCTTATTGTGTTTGTGTTATTGTAAAGCATTTTATCCCATTTTGGATTTCTTATATCAAATCTTATTTATAAAATATCAAACAACAAATTATTCACCGTATTTGGTGTTACTATATGATGTCTAGTTCTGACATAGAAGTGATTTCCTCTGAATGAATGGCCATTTATTTTCATGTCCTTATGCATTTAAATGATATGCAGAGGGTACCTCCATGTATTTGAATGCATGGTTATGTTAATTGTTTGAGGCATGCTTTCACTGATCTGAATGCATTTGTTATAACCACTGAATTCTTAATTCCTCAGAACGTTGTTCTTTTTCCATACGCTACATGATTCATTCTCAACATTTCCATGTATGTTTATCTTGTTTTTATTCTAATTCACCATTTCATTTCCTTTAAATATTAGCCTTGTGGGAAGCCAAATCATTTGCAATATTTTATGGGGAAAATTCTAAGGAAATAATCAAGCTTATGTGGTGGGACAACAAAAATGTATTATTGTAGTGTAGTTAAAAGAGGAATGAAATGAACAGATCCAGTATTTTCCTTGGTTTTTTCTAAATATGCATTTTCCAAATTTCTTCTTTTGCATAGCTTTAGTCTTGTATTTACCTATCATGATATAGAGAGGTGTGCCCATGTTCCATAACATGGGATCCTAACTACTAATATATATGCTCTATAAGTTCTTTCAAGGAGTGGCATGCTACAAAAGAAAAATTACATCAAAGCCTCCCAGCCTTGATGTCTACAAAATTGTGGAAATACTAATACCCACCTTCCACCTAAGCTTTCATATGACTTGCTGTAAATTTCACATTCTTGTAACTCTATACACGACATGTTGAATTCACCCTTCCTAATGTCTTAGAGTTTTCATCCACTTCTCGTTAGTTAGATATGTATGTGAGGAATGTTGTTGGCACATGGGCAGACCCAGGGTTCAACGCTTAACAATGCACCAACAAAACCCTAACTACCGGACCTTTAGACAACACCTGCGAGGTAGGCAAGGTCTCACCCGAGGTAGAATCAAGGGGAGGTTACAGGACACAGGTGTTTGTAACCAAGCTGGGACACATATATGTGATAATAACACTTCACAGGGTATTATGTTAGAGCTTAAGAAGTGATATACATTAGTTCATTAACCTTATTAACATCGCAGAATGTACCCAAGAATAGATCTAGTGCAGTAACAAAAAATATTAAGCACTTCAACCACTTATCACATAACACCTTGAATAAGATCTAGCATTCTAACATAAGCAACACAATTAAGAAACACATACATATTCATTACACATCTAATCTAGGAACTAAGAAAAACATAACAGATATAACATTTCACAAAGCAAACCATAAGACACAAGATGTACATGGTTCACCTCAGTATGGGGCTACATCCACCAACCTCTTCACCTTATTTATTATGTTCTTGAATATTGCATTCATCCACTCCTGTGCACTAAGACACAGAGTCAAGCTTCACATAGGACAAGATATCTACACACTGAGCACCAGATCCTCCTTCCAAAACTAGGTCAGGGAACAGAGCCAAACCTCTACTGAGCACAAAGACTTAAAACACATACATTCCTTATCACAAAGCCATTCAAGATACTTGCACTTAGCTCCAAAAACTACTCAAAAAGCCTCCCTTTCTACCATATATTCTTCTTTATTTATACTTTTACAAACCCTTGCAATAAGGCCTAATCATGGGTAAACCCCATGGGCCAACATCCCATAAACCCATTACAAAAACCCTAAAGGACCCCTTACTAGTTCCACATAGCCCGTGAAAATGGGTGAGATCCATGATCTTATCTCCGCCTAGGCACTCCTTATTCGAATAATGTGTCAAAGTCAAAAAGTGGTCCAAATCTGACCAAGGTTTCCTCAAAACTTGGTCAAGGGCCAACAGGCCCCCAACACTCACTTATGACTCGTCCCAAGTCACTCTGGTCTAGAAAATGATGCTTTGAAGGCCTAGAACTTAACTTGGGCTACTTCGAATTGCTTCTTCGACTAAGCCTCCTTCTCAGCGAGTTCCTAGATCATATGCTCTATAACAAACCTTTCCAAGCATTGTTCTACTGATGCGATCACTTGGTCCAATTGCGAGCCTTGTCCATCAATATCTTTGAACACCTTGCAGGCTTCATCCTGCACAGGTTGCAACTTCTACGTGAATTCCATTACCTTCCCCTGGAGGGAAGTGATCTATTGTTGTACTATACACTGCTCATGGGATATATTCATTCTCTCAACTACGGTGAGAAACTTTGTCTGTACCTGTATGGAAAATTTCTACTGCTCCACCTCCTATAACTGTGATTCCAACTTTCTTAGCTCTGGATCCTCGATGAGGCGTTCATATTTTTGTGAGCTTCCATCACTTATCTTTTTTCACTCCGAGGTGAGGGCCCTTATCCTTACTACTTTACTCTTAGTAGTCTCCTCCCTCTAATCACACACCTCCTATGGGGTGCTCAGTATTTCTTGGGCCTCCAATCCTATTATCTTGGCCTGAAGCTGCTAGATGGTCTCATCAAGTTTCACTATTTGAGCTTCAACAAGATCCTTCTCTTCATGTACCAACCCTAGTACATAGCGACATGTTTTACTAAATTATTCCTTGACTATGGATTTTTCTGTTATCAACTACTCCTTTTCTCTCTATAGGTGGGCTTCACAAACTCTCTTTTCTTCCTAAAGCATCGCATGAAAATATTCTCTCTCAATTTCATATGCGGTTACACTTTACCGTGCTACTCGTAATTGTTCTAGGATTTCGTCTTTTTCCTTTTTCAAGGCTTCTATAGCCTTCTCCTTCTTTTCCTAGACTTTCTAGAACCGAGCTTCTGTTGCATCTGCCAGTCTTCTCAATTGGGCTGGTTCATCTCCTAATTTTTTGGTCTATGATGAGGAAGGTGCAATAGGTACTGCGCAGACCAAACAAAAAACTTGTTGTACTTCCTCTAGTTCCTTCTTGATCCTTCCATATATCTCCTCCTGATTCTCTCCATATCTCTACAATATGTCCTCAAAAACGTCCTCCATAGCTCCATGGACCAGACTGATATCATCTTCCATGAGCATGGCCTCTAAATGGGGCTTATTAGCGTGCATCTTCTTCCTTGTTGAAGGTTTCTTTGGGGAAACCTTCCTCTTCTGCGGTGTTACTGTCCCAATAGGGGGATCCTCAAGTGGAGGGGTGGTAGTTTTGCCTCCTCCTTGCCCTTCTAATCCCTTGTCCATTTTATTTGTCTTCTCCTCCTCTTGGTGAGTCAGACCTGTTATCTTTAGAAGCACTGTCCCCTTCGTCATTCTCTATATCCTGGACTTCCTCTTGATTTTTCTTCTTCTTCGTCCCACTGGACTATCCGACATGCTCAGCCAGGGTGACTATGGGGCTTCCTATGGTGTCGATGTCAGATATTTCTACATCATCGATGTGTACAGGGAATTCCTCTGACCACTCCTTTGTAATCTATTCCATGTCTTCATCCGTTAGCTTGTAGTACAACTACAAATCTTCCTGATTCTTGTGTCTACGCGCAATAATGTAGATGAAATGTGAATCTATGTGAAACTTTGATATTGGACGATACTAGTGCAAGGTGTGCGGTGTCATGCATGGAAATGATTCAATGGAAACCTTTAATTGCTGATAGTATGCATGAAACACGACGTTGGACCGCCACTGCTTCATCATGTTGTTGGTGTACCACGGGGTTGAAAACCAAGTGGCCAACAACTCCAAGGGTTCAATTTCTAGGAAGGTGGCTCCTTCAGGCATTTTCCAAGTGACAAATGCAATCAAAATGATCAACCAGTTGTAGTGGAATTCATATCCAAAATCTTGGTCTTCACAATAATCTTTCTCTAGTTCATTGACGAGGTAACTAGCCCAGTTCATATGCATGCCCTCCACACATTTTCCAGTGAGGTTCACCATGAACCTGGTGACCTGTGCGGGGTGATTCTTCCTTACAATATTGCCAACTATGAGGTGGCAAGTGAGGCACACTGTGCCATATTGTATAGAGGCTACCTTGTAACCTCACTTTCCTTTTTCGAATTCTCCATAAGATTCCTTGATGTGTTGTTCCAGGGAGCGGTCCGAGGCCTTCCCTGGGTAAAAATGATAAGGGTCAGGTCCCTTCATTCTTAAGCTTGTTATCTAGTGGATCAGTGCTGGATCCATGATAATTATTCTATTGAGCCACAAGTTTCCACCATCATAACACGACGGGAGGAGTTTAACACAAGCATTAACCTCTTGGTGGCGGACAAAATGGGGAATCTTCATCACATTTATCATGATGGACTGCACTATATTCTTTATCTATGGATGTGAGATGAGGTGAGGCTTCTTCCCTATTGAATTTGTGATATAATGATGTGGTGCCAACATAGAATAGTTCTTCCTATCTCCTAAATTGAATTCGTTGTTCTTCAATAGTGGGATCTGTCCTAATTGACTCGTGACTATGCATATTCCTTTCGAAATGTACACAATGAACATAGTGTACTCATAATCTCTGGGAATGCTATCACGATTAACTGCACCAACCAAAGGTGGGATATAATCTGGTAGGATTGACGGGATCTACTTCACATTAGCCAGATCATTGCAGTGCTTACTTCACTGCTCAGTCATGGGGTTAACACGGCCAGAGCGACGTCCAGTTGAAGGGGAAGCCTGCAGTCCACTAGTTGATGATGCCTAGAAACCTTTAGATATTGTTCTATTGGCCATTAGCTTCTTGAGTACTTCCTCGACAAACTTCTCTAATTTACTAGGTTCACTCGACATTCTAACTTTTAAATAGACAGGTCGAGGTAGATGAACAAACAGGCGGGGTAGACAAATGGATAGGCGGGGTCTAGTTTAAGATAACATAGCTCGACAAATAGACAATTCTCTTCTTGGCTCACTTAATCATGGGTAGCAAAAAGTGGTCCCGACGTAGCATTCAATGGGTTAAATAAGTGGGGCATCGTAATAGATTCTTCCAACGACCAAGAATGCTTCCATAAATGTGAATCTATCCATTATGGCATGGTCTCAACATCCAAAAAGTGGTTCATCAACCCATAAATGAATTTTCTAATAGTTCTAGAGCATTGTTCTAACGGTTGGGGAGCCTCCAACGGTCATATAGCTTCACCAGGGTGAAGTCCCATTCTTCACGGTCCTGTTATTCCAGCGAGATTCAAATCCTGGGAACCTGCCTATTGCGAGGTTCCAATCTGTGAAGTCTTCCATCTGTTCTTTGTAGCTTCTTGTAGCTTTTCCAACTTAACTTTCTTTTTATTGAGCTTCCTTGCCTTATTTCCTATGATCTAAGTTTCTCTAACTATTTTTGGAATTCTCTTTCCATTTTTATTCTTATTTTCCCTTAGCATAGTGACTTCTCACTGCTGAGGTGCCCTCAAAGAGTCTGAAGTTAATATCCCCTTCCTTAACACTTCCTGGGTGGATATAATTCTTTCTTGAATAGATAGGTCCTTCAAAACTTATTTCATTCTTTCAACCTTGAAAACTAATTCTCTTGCCTTTTGTCCCTCCTGCGTTGTTACTCCATTCTATTTCTTCAACTTATCCTCTCGTTCTTCCATTAGTCGGTCTATTTTTCTAGATATGAAATCCCTTAGTTATTTCTTTTTATTTTCTATAGCTTCATCCTCTAATTTCCTTCTAATCTGATCCTTCTCAATCCAAGTCTTGCCTAATAAAAGTGGGAAAGGGGCATTGTCCCCAACAAACTTAATGACTTCAAATTCCTCTTCGTTCGATGTTCCATAAAAAATAATAGTTACATTAGTAACTCTTCCACATAAAGTTATCATCTTACCTTTAAACAAGCTTATCCTTCCCAACGAAGGTACCACAGTAGGCTTTCCAAAAATTTCTCAAGTTCCTTCTGTCATAATATTCACTTGTGTTTCTTCATCTAATACACAGTCTATGTCGAAGTCTTCTATTCTTGCACTTATGCATTGCTTTATTTTCAAGATATCTGGTAAACTGACATCTTTGTGAACATCCATCATTTATTTCAATTGTAATAATGTAGTCTAATCTTCCTATGATTCTTTTTCTTTATAACTCTCTAACATGCCCTTGGTATTTTGACTTCCTTCATAGTTTTCTTGTTTGATGTTCATCCTTTCAACTTTAGCAATCATCATTGGACAATCTTCAACTTCATGACCAACAATCTTACAACAAAGACAAATAGGACCTGTGCCAGGGAATTCTTTAGCAAGGTGTCCCTGTCTTCTGCAGTTATAACATAATGTCAATCCTCTTTATCTTTTAAACGTTCCCCATCCTTTTATGTACTACACACTAGGATCATAGTGCTGGACCTAAAATCTGATTTTTTTATTCTAGGTTCCTACATCCAATTATTAGTCCAAAAACACTTTCTATGCATAGGAATAACACATCTTTCTTCATTTCCATTAAATTTAGTCAAATCAATTCTTTCTTTCAACTGCGCTCTAGCCTTAAGACTAGGAAAACGCCTATTAAACATACTTAAATTCATGCTTTCGAAACAAAAAATTTCACTTATCTTTCTCTTGTTAAAGCATAAAGCTTTACCTCTTTTAAGACCTTACCTCTTTTCTTCAGATCAGATTTCTTTCTTAGCACAAATCTTTGCAAGTCAAGTAGAGTACTCTGCACTGCAGCAACAGATCTATGCACATAAATTCTTTTTTTCTTTACTTCAGTTCCCAACAATCACAGTATCATGTCCCAACAATGAAACCATTTGTTGGCACAGGGGCAGACCTAGGGTTCAACACTTAACAACGCACCAAAAAAACCCCGACTACCGGCCCTTTCGAAAACACCTATGAGGCAAGAGAGGTCTCACCTGAGGTAGAAGCAAGGGGGGGTTACAAGACACATGTGTATGTAACCAAGCTGGGACACAGATCTGTGATAATAACACTTCACAGGGTATTATGTTAGTGTCTAATAAGTGATATACATTAGTTAATTAATCTTATTAACATCGCAACACATACCTAAGAATAGATCTAGCACAGTAAAAACAAATATTAAGCACTTCAACCACTTAGGACATAGCACCTTGAATCAGATCTAGCATTCTAACATAAGCAATGCAATTAAGAAACAAATACATATTCATTACACATCTAATCTAGGCACTAAGAAAAACATAGCATATATAAAATTGCACAAAGCAAACCATAAGACACCAGATGTACGTGGTTCACCCCAGTATGGGGCTACATCCACCAACCGCTTCACCTTATTTTTTATGTGCTCGAATCTTACATTCATCCACTCATGTGCACTAAGACACAGAGTCAAGCTTCGCATAGGACAAGAGATCTACGTAGTGAGCACTAGATCCTCCTTCCAAAAATGGGTTAGGGAACAAAGCCAACCCTCTACTGAGCACAAAGCCTTAACACACATACATTCCTTAGCACAAAGTCGTTCGAGCTACTTGCACTTAGCTCCAAAAACTACTCAAAAATCCTCCCTTTCTACCATACATTCTTCTTTATTTATACTTTTACAAACCCTTGCAATAAGGCCTAATCATGGGTAAACCCCATGGGCCGACATCCCATAAACCCATTACAAAAACCCTAGAGGACCCCTTACTGGGTCCACATAGCCTGCAAAAATGGGTGAGATCCATGATCTCAACTCCTCCTAGGTGCTCCTTCTTCGAACAATGTGTCAAAGTCCAAAAATGGTCCAAATATAACCAAGGTTTCCTCAAAACTTGGTCGAGGGCCAACACATGTGTACGCTTTCCAATGGTACCCTTTTCAAGTTATAAGGCCCACCACCTTTGTTTTCCTAATGATATTGTGTCTTGTTTATAGTCATCCTACTTATGTTCCTCAACCTTATTCATCTCGATACTTTCTAGTCACTCCATCCCGAGTGCCTTCCAAGTGTTTTCCCAAGAATTATCTTGCATAAGAATGCATGTCCTTTCCCAATTTCTCGACATTATTAACATATAAAATCCTAGGTATCCTATTCCTAGGGGATCCCCAAACTTACATTTCCTTGGAATTTCTTTAGTTTACTTATAATACTCATGTTAAGGGCTCCCATGCTTCCCTCACAGTTCCAATTCCTATCATGCTATCTCAAGATAATGCTATATTCATTTCCCATGCTTAGGAATTTGATTTCATGATTTTTTCTCAATCCATTCAAAGGGACAAATCTTGAGAAAATTAACTTATCCAACTTGTTCACTTACCTAGAAATATCATGTATAGGATTTCAAGCATATTTTCACTGATTTGTAAGTCCCTAGGAAATTTCATTATAAATTCCCCTTGCCTTAGCCATATTTCTACCTGTCCATGTTTCTCTTTCCAATAAATGTTGTGGTCAACTACTAACACCACTTATTGCACAATTTGTTATGATAAGTAGATCTCATACCTTAAGGTTTTCTTGCATAGAAGTTTTGTGGTCTCCTTAAGACTTTGAATCCTATGCTTGCTATCGTGGGCACTTGTCTTAGCATCCTTTTACTTTCTTACCCATAGCCCACACACTCAAAATATTTTCGTCCCTCTTGAGGTGTCTATACCTGAGCACTTTATTCCCTTAGAAAATAATTTCCTATTCAGATGTATGTAGTCAAAATGTCCATATCCCATTTGTAGCATCAATCCCTAAGCCCTATTATTTCAAGAAATTTGTGTTACTAAATGTTTCCTCATGCCAAATACCACCTTGTTGGAGTTGAGGCCATCATATAGGGTGCTACCCTTGAGTTGACTAGTCACACATACCAAGCTTATCTCAATTTCCTTACCCATAACCTACAAGTTAATCAAAGTTCTTACAACCCATGTGTTGGTGTCAAATTTGGGCCAACTAACTTAAGCACATAATTCAATGAACCATTTATTTTTGGATCCTACACTTGCTTAGATGCAATACTTAGAAAGTGTTCAGATTCACCCATATTTTAAAGTTTATATTTTTCCTCTACTATGACCCTTCTATTTCTCAAGTAGTTTCTTTCTAGGATATTCGTTTGTGCATTAAGGGCATTAGAAAAAATTTCACTATGAACCTATTTTGCCTCAATTTTCCTTCATCTATCTATTTATATTGATGTCTGTTCATATGTCTTCTCTTAAATTAATTTATCTTTTTCCTTTCTTAGAATTTCAAACCTCAATAATTTTGACTCAATCCCATAACATAATGCATCAAACATTTTTCTTAGTTAATTATCTACAATGAAGTGTGTACGCTACCCATTCTTCTCATTTCACTGACCTTCACTCCATTTCTTCAACTCTAGATAGTGGTTATATTATTATCCAACCCTTATAGAGGGTCGTCCTCCTTACATGGCTCCCTCATATTTTCACTTACATGTACCTAGAAGTGTTAGAAAAACAAGATCACAGAGAAATAAAATAAAAAAAATGCATAAATAAAACATAGAAGATACACAATACAATATAGACACATATATACGTGGTTCACCCCATGTGGGATACATCCACCAAATAAATTTCCAAGTCATTTTTTTTATTATCCAACAAAATGAAGGGATACAACATACAACACACCCATTGTAACTCCTCTTCTTTCTCTCACAATATCCTCTCTCAGAATAAAATATTCACACACATACGCAACTGTAATACAATTCTATCATAAAAGAGGGTTTAATTCTAGGGAAAAAAATCCTAGCATAACTTCTATCGTCATATTTGTGACCTTATAATGAATGGTCTAGATTGAAGAGAAATTTACAATATTTTACAAAGTATTTTTCCTCAATATTTTGCTTCGGGGGCACTGCCTATGAATCCCCTGCCAGCATCCTAGCGACAGTTTTTTTTGGGGGGGGAATCCCCCACACACCCCTCATTAGGGAATGGGGTCCAAGCATGAATGAAAGAAACATTTGAATCAGGAATATTATCAGGCTCCACAACCAACAATATCCCACTTGGAGACTAATCACAACAACTCCACTGTTGATTTACCTGCTGGACTATGATTGACCTTGGACTTGGAAAATTTCTCATCTTCACCTGCATGCTCAAAGACCAACTGAAACTGAGAAGGAACTCAGTTTCTCCCTGGTCACTCCATTTTTTAACATGTCTGCAGGATTCTGGATAGTATGTATATTTTCCAACTTCAAATGTCCATCTTCCAAGACAGATTGTATGAAATGGTACCTGAGATGTATAGACTTAGTATTAGAATGGAAGGTTGATTTCTTTGCAATATGAATGACACTCTCAGTGTCACAATACAACCTACTATTCTCCAAATTATTTTTGAATTCCTCCATAAAACTCTGTAACCAAATCGTCTCTTTACTAGCCTTTGTAGCAACAACATACTATGCTTCCATTGTTGAAAGTGCAACAACCTTTTGCAGTTTTGAAATCCAACTTACTATTGTTCCACCTATAGTAAAAACATACCATGTGGTGCTCCTCCTGCTATCTTTATCACTCACCACATCTGAATCAACATATCCTTGTAGAACAATGCCTGAACCTCCAAAACATAATGCATGACTAGAAGTACCTCTCAAATACCTCAGAACCCACTTTGTTGCATCCCAATCTTCTTTACCTAAATTGTTCATATACCTGCTCACAAATACCACTCCATGTCTGATATCTAGTCTTGTGCAAACCATCACATACATCAAGCTACCAACTGCTGATGAATAAGGGACCCTG
>ML824842.1:9333-31645 GCA_009831015.1 Picea engelmannii | reverse complement strand
CCCTAACTTAGCCTAGATCACTAATATATTTGTTGTTGTTACAAAATATTGCTACAGCCATCTAACTGCAGCAAATTGTCTGCAAAACTGACCTTTAATGCTAGTTAGACACCTCAGAAATCACTTGTGACAATTGATTATCATTTTGCCTAATCAAAGCTACTTTTTCTTGTCTTTTTTAAGCAATTTCAAGGCATAATTCTTGTGGCTGTTATAAAATACTCGTTGCTGTTATAAACTGTTACATTGCTGCAACTTTATATCAGCTAGCCCATTTATTGAAGGTTCATGGTTTTGAGAAGCATTAACATCATATTTTTGTACTTGCAAGCTGCTATATCTTCTTGTTGTCTTGTTCTGAGTAGGTACACTCCATTTTACCATTTGCTTCATCCCTTAAAAGCCATAAGAACCTTTTGAATTGAGTGACGAGTGAGAGGGGGATTTTCTTGCATCTTTGTCTTAGTTATCAGCCCTGTAGGTCACTGGGGACGTCTCCCCTGGGGTAATCTTGATATACTCCTAAATAGAAAGGGGTTTCCTATTAAGGTGACAGTGATAGGTCACTCCCTGTTACACTAATCTTGTCTCCACTTGCCTTGGGCTTTGGGCAAGTACAGATTGTGCGATAACAAAGGCAACACAAGTCCTCCTAGAGTGGAGCGACTTGGCTCCTTGAGGAAGCTCCTCCTCTTCGTCTGCCTCAGAATTGCAAAGCTCTCCTTGTCTCTAATTTCTTTCCAAACTTGTCTTCTTTGGTTGTGCGCTCTTGTTCTCTTATAGACTCTCCAAAGGTCACCATCGCGAATTGTTGCGTCCTTCGGGGGTGTCGCACCCCTTTGCAAACCCATGTTCAAACGAATCGTCCCGCCCCTTTGCGAACCCGATTGCCCAAACGAACTCATGCACTCATCAATCGTCATGCCCCTTGGGATCGGTGCACCCCACATGCCGACGCACCCCATTCGTCGAACCGACTCATCCTCTTGGGTGTGCTCGCCCCTTAAGTGAGTCAAGTTGACTTGCCTAAGTGCGCCCCCCATGCCTTAGTCGATTTTCCTCTGTTGATGGAGCACCCAAGTCTTTCCCTCAACTCTTCATCAAACCGTCCGTCGTTTGACTTGCGTCGCAAGGCACCTTGGGTGGAGTCGTCCCTTGGCACGTCGCATGCCCAAGGAACCCCAACTCCCCTCTATATGAAGACATTCCTTTCTTCATTCACACCAAGCATCATGCTTTCCCGATTTAGATTGTGGTGGAAGTGCACACACTCGAGCTAAGCTCCTAAGGCCTTACATCCTCCCCCACCTCAAGTCGTTGTCGTCCTCGACAAAATCCACAAAATTTGCGATCTCCAAGTCTCTGCCCAACTCATGACTCTATTGCAACTAAGTCTACTGGAAACCCCAAGTTTCATGCCAATTGGAAACCCTAAAATTCTGTCATAGTGGAAACCCCAAGTTTCCACAAACCAAACTATATTGCACCCAACTCCGCACAATCTGTTGCCTTAGTCAATGTGGCCACTTCACCCAACTCCGCACAATCTGTTGCCTTAGTCAATGTGGTCACTTCACCCAACCCCAAGGATGAAAATCACCCAAATCTGTTGCACTCTTTCGTTGCGATGTCATTGCCTTGTTGTTGTTCGGTTTCGTTGTTGTTGTCGCTGCCTACTACAACTGACCACTACCCACTTCACTTCAAAATTTCGCCTAAGTGTTGAACTTTGTGATCTTGTTGATGCGTCCTTACTTCAACCAATTCTACCATGCCTCCGCGCATTGTCGACCCCCACATCTCGAACTGGTTGAGTAGCTAATCCAACCGTCGTACCCAATTTGTGAGCATGCACATCCTCGTGCCCAAATTTAGTCTTTTCTGTTCGCAACCTTCGTCACTCTGTCCAACTCCAAAGACTACGGAAAGTGTCCATCCTTGCCTCATCGTTGCTGCCATCGTTCGATCTTCGTCAAGGAGATCTCCCACAATGTCTAAGAGCTGCACTTCGAACCTACTGGTGCGTCCGTACTCTGACTTCCTTCCGCAATTCGGTCCATTCGTGTAACGACTTTAGACTAAGGCAAGGTCGCCCCTCACCTTGTTGCACTATGAAGTCACCCCTAAACAAAGTCTTCTACGAAAACTTGACTCTATTGTCCTCCTCATGGCACAGTGTGTCAATCTGCATGAAGAATTGCACGCCCAAGACTACCTTTACCTCACTACTTCATCACCCGGCCATGTTGATGTGTCTTCCTCTCTATGCCTTGGAATGGTTAGGCTTCACCCTCAACCATACTGTCCAATGCAAGAGAAACGCTCACGTCAAAGTAATCTCTTCATGTTGCAATATGTCTGTCCGCACAATCCTCCAAACGAAGGCAAGTCCTCAACTCGCCTCCTTTCGTCAAGTCACCTCAACACAACTCAACATCTGCGATGTGTGGCCAACACGCCTACACTCCTCAAAACGCCTCAACAAACTGTCCAAAGTGCTCCAAGTAGAATGAGTCACCTCAAAGAACTTCCATGCCTTAGCCACATTCGCACCAATACTCGCCAACCTTAACCAACGACCGCCTCTGAATCTCTGAGTCATCGCATAATCATCCGCAAGTCACCAATATGCCTGTCCGCACAATCCTCCAAACGAAGACAAGTCCTCAACTCACCTCCTTTCGTCAAGTCACCTCAACACAACTCAACATCTACGATGTGTGGCCAACACGCCTACACTCCTCAAAACGCCTCAACGAACTATCCAAAGCACTCCAAGTAGAATGAGTCACCTCAAAGAACTTCCATGCCTTAGGCACGTTCGCACCAATACTCATCAACCTTAACCAACAACCGCCTCTGAATCTCTGAGTCATCACATAACCATCCGCAAGTCACCAAGGCGTGCTCTGCCTCATCCAATGTCCCATACCAAAGGGAAGCGAACACCACCCAAGTCATTTGGTCTGCGTTTTGCCCATTCATATTGACTATCAACAATTCTTGGCTGACTCCTTTGCTAACTCCATTTGTCTTCTATAACGAAACTGCATTGCCCTCTTGCAAGCGTCCAAACTTTGGCACTGTCGTCGTGACTCATCAAGTCATCGCATGACCCAAGAAATCGTGCTAAGGCACCAAGCACCAAGGCGCTTCATCCATCCCCTCAACTTGGCACGAACAGACTTCACTACTCACCACTGCAATGACCTATCCAACGCACCTCATCAAAGAGTTAGGCAGCTTCCCCAAGCCACCTCCATGGTTGCATCCAATTTTTCCTAAGTCCACCACAAGACTTGTCCAAGCAGATCACCCCAAGCTCTCTATACACTCGTCCAACCAAGGCATACCAAATTTCCACAAGACTTCTTCGAATCTGCACCACTTGAGTCACCCTCAAGTTTGTCGGTTTTCACCATGGAAACGGAATGCACTTGAACCACCAAGTCATCTGTCTTCCCTTCAAAGAACTCATTGCAACACTTGGAAAATGAAAGAACTCAAGCCAACCATACCTTTCTCAACGGCATCCTTCATTGCAACCATGTTCTAAGCTTGTTGTCTTGGACCTCCACTTGCCCAAGCAACCGACTCTTCACATGAACTCAACTCAACCATCGTCTGTTGCAATACAAGGTTGAGTCCATCTGTCCACTTCATAAATTCGTCTAAGTCCCAAATTTCGCATGCAACCGATTGAACTCATCTCCAATGTCTTGCCATCTCCGCACCTTGACTGCTTCCGCTTCAAGGCACCATGCATCCATCGCCCGACTGTCAAATCATACTACTGCTAACTGACTATTGTAACTCTGCGAAGAGTCACCTCGTCCAAAGGTTGCGATCCCAACAACCCAACTCAACTCAACTGTTGTTCTTAGCGATGCATGGCACAAAGACGTCATGATGGAAACGTGCCCAACCAAATTCCTGTTGTGAAGCTGCTCTAGGTCACCCCAGGTCATCCAATGCACCCAAGTGCTTCACCTTGCTGCAACCCAGAAATTCTCCCCCTTCGCAATCACTTCTTCGATCACCCTCTGTGTTTCACTTCCGTGATCACTTCTTAAGTTATCTCTGTGACAATTCGTACAACAGGTCCTGCGTTCATTTGCCTTGCCCAAGTGCTCGGTTCTCCCAACAAACTCTACACTTGGTCTCTCCAAGGTGTGCACAACAGATCCGGCATTGACTTTCGTCACACATCAAACCAATCAAGTCTACCTCTACAATCAAGTCTGCGACAAGTTCTACAATGAACTCTGTGACGAGTTATGTGATCACCCACCATGTCCAAGTGCTTCGTTTTACCGCAAACTCTGCTCTCAGACTACACAAGGTGTGTGCCCAACTCAACCATCCCATCGCACCATCAACTAAACCTTTGTCATAAGTCTGATGCAAAGTTTGTGATGAACAAGTTCGGTGCATCGAACCTTCACCAAGTCTACAAACGTTCCTACTGAACTTCCTTCGCAACAAGCTCTGATACCATATATCGTAGAGAACCCATGTTCAAACGAATAGCGACACCCCTTCACAAACCCAGACGCCAAAACAAACCCATGCGTTCATCAACTGTCGTGCCCCTTTAGACCGGTGCACCTCTCATGCCGGCGCACCCCATCCGTCGAACCAACTCGTCCTCTTCGGTGTGCGCGCCCCTTAGGTGAGTCAAGTCGACTTTCCTAAGTGTGCTCCCCATGCCTTAGCCGAACTTTCCTTCGTTGATGGAGCGCCCAAGTCTTTGCCTCAACTCTTCATCAAACCGTCCGTCGTTTGACTTGTGTCGCAAGGCACCTTGGGTGGAGTCGTCCCTTAGCACATCATGCGCCCAAGGAACCCCAACTTCCCTCTATATGAAGACGTTTGTTTCTTCATTCGCACCGAGCATCCTTCCTGCCCGATTCAGACTGTGGTGGAAGTGTGCGCGCCCGAGCTAAACTCCCAAGACCTTACAATATACAATACAAAGAACTCTTTTGAGTTATCTTGGTTTCTTTATGTCCTCGATTTCCGTAATATGGTATCAGAGCTCAGCTAGAGCCATGAAGTTTGTGAGAGCGTGAAGACCTAGAGATTGTTGCTTGTTATCGCACAAGTTGTAGGTTGGGCAAAGCCCGACCCAACCACCAATTGGCGACAACTAAGAGAGCACCTACCCACTGTCACCTTAGGCAGGTGTTCTCGTCAGTTTAGAAATGAGGTAGTCACCTCAAGGGGGGAATCTCGATGACCCTAGGGGGTAAAGAGATGGAAAATGATATGTATGAATGGATGTCCCTAGAGGTCAATTCTAAATGGTAGAAAGAGCTTGGAAAAGAGTCTTGGGAAGGCTTAAGGGTTGCCAAGTGAGTTGAGTGACCTGTCGAGAGTAAATTACCTGCCCGAGACATAATGAAAACCAAGGATACTTGTAATATGTTAGTTGGAAAAGCAAGTTAAGCTTGTTGTCCCTAATTGCAGCAAAAGCAAATGATATATATCAGCTCATAAAAGATAGTAAAGGATGCAAAATAAGTGCCTAAGGTATGATTGAATAAGCAAGAGACAAGCTAGTGAAGGCTAGCTCAACTCAACAATGATAAAGCAATACTCTAGCACAAAAAGCAAGGCTGAAACAAAAGCTTACTACAGTGATATTTATCAGCCTTATGGCTGTAGAAAACCAAGCTTTATAGCAGAAAAATCAGCCATTGAAAACCACTTCTAACTAGCTCAACAAGTGCACTAGGGCTAGTAGAGAGTTAGGGCAAAGTTAGGGGTTAGTCCTAGGGTTAGTTTAGGAGTTATTAGGGGTTAAATGGTTAGATTTTCTGCAGCCTTATGGTTGTAGAAGTTAGTTGTAACAGCAGCAAGAATTAATGGTTGAAGGGGACGCCTCAATGAGGCAAGAGAGCCAAAGGCTCAAGGAACAACTTCCAAAAGAGATAAGTTGAAAACTTCAAAATTTCACATTTACCAAGCAGCGATTTATTTCTCCAATGCAACAAGTAATGACTAGTGCCTTTAATGATTGGGTTAATGGAGTCGAGAAAGAAAGAGCTAGAGGTACTACCTCCTTGGGGGTGTAAATCCTCTTACTCCCCAAGGCAAGTATCCCTAGCTAGGGTTTGGGCTAAGAGGGTGTATGCACTTATACTTCTCTTATCAAACCCTTATTAAACCAAAACTTAAGAATAAAATGATGGAGGCTAAGGTGGGGGGGTTGTAGATCCTTATACTTCCCACCTAGCTCTAGCAAAACAACCTTGACTTGAATACAAATAATAATACAAAGTAAAAGCCTTACCAATTCAAGGAAAATGCTAAGATAAACCACCACAATAGCAAAAGAATAGCGTTCCAAGGCTAGTGCATCACTTCCACCAACCAATAACCAAGAAAGTAGCCATACACAAGAGCACAAGAGAGGAACTAGCCAAAGATAGCAAAAATTTCTGTCCAATCCTTCTCACAATGGGAGAGTTATGATTCAAAATGAGATCTTATGATCTCTATTCATACAAAAGGTCACTAACATAGCTTGTCCACATAATTTTAGGGTAAACCACAAGATTAGGGGTCAACAACCCTAATCTTTCCCCTTTACAGAAATAATATTAAACAATTCATTTTTACACAAATGAAAACCCTAAAGGTGACGTCACCCTTTTAGGAGAGACGTTTTGGCACTTTTAGGTCAAACGTTGAGTTGGAGATGATAGAGTTGGGCCTCCAAAGGCCATGTCTCCAATCCAACCTTCTATTCCACGATCCAAAGGTTCCTTCCTTCAAAATGTGTCGTGTACTCATCACCACCTCAAGCCCCTCAAGCATGATGTCAAGCCTCCAAAAGATGATGTTTGGCCTCTCTTAGCCAAACGTTTGGCATGTGACGACTAGGTCATGTCTCTCAAGTCATCTTCTAGGCCTCCAAAGGTACATCTCTCTCATCCGGCATGCGGGCCCTTGGCATCCAACCTATGGGCTTAAAGCCCCATGGAAGCCCAAACTAGGCTTGTTCCTCCAAAACTGTCCACCAGCTAGGTCCTACAAAAACAAATAAGCATGCCCTCCAAGGATCTCAAGTCATAATATCATGGTGAGTAAATCAAATCAATAAATGAGCCACCTAAGCATGTGCATCAAAGATTACCCGGTCAAACAAGTAAGTGTTCAAAGACATTATGCAACTTGCCAAGCTTTGATATGGGAGGGTTGACGAGGTGTCATGTTGGGTAGATCTTTCCCTAGGTCAAGGAGTGTTTCCCAAGGGATCCCTCTCTAAGCCATGTAAAGTGGATGAAGTGGTTAAGGATCAAGACTCACTGGGCATGGGGTTCATGACATACAAGGGGTTGTAGTGTCTCATTCATGGGTGCCTTTGTAGAGGGTGTGTGGCACCTTCGTTTGCAATGTAATCTTTCCAAGCCCATTCTCTTGCCATTCTTTGTTTCTTTCATGTTTTAAAGGACGAGTTGAAGATCATTGTCTTGGCGTGGTGTCCAGATAATGACAATGTCACTCACAAATACCTTGCGGGAATGAGAAGGTTGGCTCGTGATGAGACCCCCTTTCTCTCAGTTGGGCAACTGAGAGCCACTACCCTAGCTTGGTGGCCAGATGATGGTAATGTCATACCGCTAGATACCCATGATCATGATAGGCCGACTCATGATGAGACCTCATATCCCTCAACTAACCCCCTAAGCATTCTATCATTGATTCTTGTGGGTTCCCCTTTTCTTACAGAGAAGCGTTTCACTGCTTTCTTGGGGGATCCCTGGGAGATGCATCTGGAAGGTTATATAAAGGCCTTTATCTTTTCATCCAACAATAATACCTCTGGGCCTTCAACCACTTCTTCCCATAGAATGAGGGACAACCCCTTCTTGGGTCAATACACCCTAAAATCCCAAGAGACAAGGAAATGGGGGGTTTAAGTGATGGAAAGTGGTAAGTATGGTTGGGAATGGTACGATGGCTTTTCAAGGGAGTTCTTAGTAGCAAACCCATTCCCGAGGAAGAGCACTTACTAGGGCACAATGTCAACCACCAAGGTGAAACAAGGCAAAAGGCATAATGTCCAAGCATATGTCATGAAATCTAAAGCAATCTAAGATACAACATACTCAAATGCCTCAAATATTGAAATGACACTCACCATAATACCTGACTTGTACCTCATGGAGCAAGGCCCAGTTCCTCTCGAAAGCTAGCTGGTGTGGTGGATGCCATCTGAAAATCTTGACCTCTGTGGTGGTGAGAAGGGTCTCCATCTGTGCAAGTGGATATTGTTGGTCATGTAGTCTCTCGGCACTCCATATCTGCAACTTGAGGGCCTCGAGACATAATCTCCTTAGTTATCCCACAAAATAGGGACAACATTGTTGACAGAGAGGAATCGAGGGATTGTGAGCATAGCACATCGAAGAGCCAAAAGGGTTTCACTGAAACCAAGTATTGTTTCATTTTTCTTTTCGAAGCAAGGTCAATTTTTCAACCACCATACAACAATTTGCAGTTGTTTTCAGCTGCCATTCCCAACTGTCGTACAGAACAGTCGTATGGTATAGTAGTACAGTCATATGGAATCTGTACAAAATTGCTTAGAAAAGTGCTATAAAAATCGATTTACAGCCCAAGTTATCCCAATTCTCAGTTTTCTTGACAGTAAAGACAAATTGGAAGTAGATTGAAGATGTTTTTTTCCTATATTGGTGCCCATATTTGCAGATATGGAAGTTTAAGCTGCTGATTTGTTATTTTTCAGCAGGTCCAAGAAGAAATTGATTTTTTGGTGCTATTTATGAATAGATTTGAATGATTTTGAACCGGTGGTGAGCAGATTTGCCTAGATCTACGTGTTTTTCAGTTGGTTAAGAGCAGATCTGAGTTTTATTGGGCTTGTGGTGAGTAGATTTTCCTAGATCTATGTATTTTTGGGATGTTTTTGTGCGGATTTATTATAAATCTGCATGTTTTTCAGCATATTACTCTGTTCTTGGGTTATTTTTAACCTTCACCTATGGAATCTTTACCCAACATCATGTTGGAAGGGAGTCAAAGGTTCACAGGAAAGAACTATTACACATGGAAGCACTGGATGCTAACCATTTTTTAGTATAGGTGCTTGGCAAATATTGTCCTTGGTAAACTTACCAGGCCTACAATTGCGGGTAAAGACCAAGATAAGAAGACAGAGAAGTTGTGATACTGAGATATTCTCTCCGAAGGTTCTATTACTGCGAGGTACAATGAATACTTGGTAGCATGTGAGTACTATTGATATAAATGTTTATTGTACTTGGTTGCAAGATGAACTAACATCTCCTCCTCTAGAAGATATTTCTTGTTTTGCTTCCAGGCAGGTCACCTTGGTAATGCTATGATGATTACCATGAAATTGTCTTTTATTCTTGTTACCATAGATATGTTCTTATGAAAATGCTATTATATTGGAAATACTTTTTCTCTTGTTGCTCTTGTCTCGAGCAAGTTATCTTACAAATTCCATGGAGGTTACCATGGAGATGTATGTGTTCCAGGAAGGTTACCATGAAAGCAGGGCACCAAAGACAGCTCTAAGAGGGAGCTACAGTGACAGTTGCTGAAGGAAACATATTAGATAGCCTCCAGTTTGAGACATGGAGCAAACTGACCATCAGGAAGAGCACGTTCCCAAGCAGTAATAATAAAGCCAAAGGAGTTTTGGACATCGTGCATTCAGACGTGTGTGGACCAATGACAGCCACTTCACTTAGTGGGTATGTATATTATGTTTCATTTATTATTTCTCACGTAAAACTTGGATTTATTTCTTGAAAACAAAAAGCAAAGTATTCAGCAAGTTCAAGGAATGCAAAGCCTTTGTAGAAAAGCTTTCTGAAAAGAAGATAAAGATCTCGAGGTCAGATAATGGAGGAGAATTCACATCAAATGAATTCAAAGCATTTTGCAGAGAAGTTGGGATTTAGAGGGAGCTCACTACTCCCTACAATCCTTAGTAGAATGGTATGGCAGAAAGAAAGAACCGGACGATAATGGAAGCATTAAAGGCCATGATTCATGATCAAGACTTACCTATGCATCTATGGGTAGAAGCAGCCCGGACCGTTGTATATGTGCAGAATAGAAGTCCTCACAGTGTACTTGGTAACAAGACACCAGAAGAAATGTTTTCAGGAGAAAAGCCAGAGGTCAGCCACCTGAGGATATTTGGTTGTCTTGTGTATGTGCATGTTCCCAAAGATAAGAGATCGAAGTTGGATCCTTCAGCCAAGAAGGGTATATTTGTTGGATATAGTGAGACATCGAAGGCATATAGTCTACATCCCTGGTTACAGACAGATCGAGATTAGCAGAGATGTTACCTTTGATGAGGATGCAGCCTTCAGTAGATCGAGGCAACATCATACAAATGAGATCCTTGATGAGGAGCCTGAAGCTCCTAGAGTTGTAGATTTAGATGCATGTAATGATGTCGTTCCATAAGAGCATGGTCCATAGGACCATGACATGGCAGAACCACAAAGACCTGCAAAAACGAGTACAAAGAAAAGAAGACTAGCTTGGGCTCATGAGATTATTCTGGATGCCGAGAAGTATGGTGCTCCAAATGGATATTTCAGAGAAAGCAAGAAACTTCGACCATATTCCAATTACGTGGTATTGTTATGTGATATCATTGATGTTGAGCCTACCTGTTATGAAGATGCTACAAAGAAGAAAGTATGGAAGGATGCCATGATTGAGGAATACCAGTCCATTATAAGAATGATGTTTGGGATGTGGTTCCGAGACAAAAAGAGAAATCAATTGTGAGTTCCAAAAGGATCTACAAGACAAAACATTCAGCAAACAACAGTATCGAGAAGTACAAGGCAAGATTCATGGCTCATGGGTTCTCCCAGAAAGAAGGAATAGATTATGAGGAGACATTTGCTCCTGTGGCGAGAGACACTTCGATTAGAACTACACTTGTGATAGCTGCAGTAATGAAATGGAAGATACATTAGATGGTCGTGAAGACAACTTTTCTGAAGAGGAAGTGTATGTGGAGCAACCACAAGGATGCGAGACACATGACAGGAAAACACATGTGTGCAGATTGAAGAACGCCTTGTATGGATTGAAACAAGCACCCAGGGCATGGTATGGTAGAATTGACAGCTTTCTGATGAGCTTGGGCTTTACCAAAAGTAAAGCAGATCCCAACCTTTACTACAAGGTTGTGGATGGTTGACCAGCGATATCACTGTTATATGTGGATGACCTGTTTCTAACAGGAGACGAAAAGCTCATCGCTGACAGTAAGAGGAAGCTTGCTACAGAGTTCGAGATGAAAAACCTGGGTATGATGCATTATTTCTTAGGTCTAGAGGTGTGGCAGAAACCGGACGAGATTTTCCTTAGCCAAGGAAAAGATGTGGTAGAAATCCTGAAGAGATTCAAAATAATGGATTGTAAATCCATGCCCACACCAATGGTGACGAATCTGAAGTTATTGAGTGATACTTCTTCAGAGACAATGGATGTCACCATGTAGAGGCAGATGATTGGTTCGTTGATGTATTTGACGAATACTAGGCGAGATATATGCTTTGTTGTGTGTTGAAATATTGTAATTGCAAAGAATATTCTAATTATAGTTGAGTTATTATTATATAGATCAATCCCCTTTTGTGTATTGATCATGTAGGGACTTATGTATGACCAAATCCCCTTTTGTGGATTGGTCAAACCCTAATTAAATGGTGTTAATTGAGAAGTCGACCCCTAGGGCTAATTAAAGTGGTTTTAGCCACTAATTGAAGAAGTCGGCCCTGCCTAATGAAGAGACACAACCCTAGCGCTCCTCAACTAGTATAAATAAGAGAGGCTAGCGCCTCATTCAATCACTCACTCAAGTCACTCATCTAGTGCGCTAGTTTTGGAGGCAGCTGCAGTTGCAGGAAGAAGGAGAGAGGTGCATTGCTCAATCTTGGATATTCTCTAGTGTTTTGGTCTTTTATCTTGGCATTGTATTGGCAATCTATATTAAGGAAGTTTTTGTTGGGTTTTCTCCCCTATGAGGGTTTCCTGGGATAAAATGTTGTGTACCTTGTGATTGTGTTTCTTCTAGTGATCCTGCTTATGTTATTATTGTCTAGTAAATCGAAAAGAACTTAATAGCAGCTCTAAAATTAACATGGTATCAGAACTTGACTGAATAGAGCACCTTTCACTGGGTAACCAAAAACATCATTGTTGTCATACAAGAAAATTAGGGTTTTTTGTTGGAAGGGAATTTCAACCTAAAAACCATCTAGAGAAGTGCGCCCTAGCCTAGCGAACTCATTGGTAGCTTGAGCGCACCTTTTCAGTGGCCAGAGCCTCTGGAAAGTGAAACCCTAGATTTGACTGGTACCAGAAAACTAGAAAACCATGAAACCAGAACCAGTACCAGAAGTACCAGTCCAAATTTGCACAGGTCCAATTTCAAAGGGTAACATTTGGATTTTCTAAAAACAAACTGCACCAACCTACTCGCCTCAGCCCAACGCACCTCCTGGTAAGTTCAAATTCAATTTCTGAGCAATTTCAATTTTTGGTCATTTTCCCAACTCCAGGTCAAGATGTCTGCAAGCACCAAGCTTGTTCACAAGTTAGAAGGTGTGGAAAACTTTCGTGCCTGGAAGTATAGGATTGCACTCATTCTTGAAGAGAATGACCTCGCAAAATTCATAAAGGAAAATATACCAGAACCCAAAGAAGATGCAGCTAAAGCAAAGTACAAGAAGGCTTTGGTTAGAGCAAAAAGAATCATTGTAGACTCCATTAAAGATCACTTGATCCCTCAAGTGGCTTCTAAGAATAATCCAAAAGAGATGTTTGATGCCCTAACCAGAATGTATGAAGGAAAGAACATTAACCGGAAGATGAGCTTGAGAACCCAATTCAAGAATACAAAGATGCAGAAAGGAGAAACAATTCATGACTATTTCTCTAGGGTTACTCATTTCAAAGAACAATTAGAAGCAATTGGAGACAACTTCAATGAAGATGAACTCATCATGACAGCTCTTAATGGTCTCACAAGACCTTGGGATGCCTTCATCCAAACCATCTGTGCAAGGAGAAACTTCAGTTTGACAGACTGTGGGAAGAATGTGTTCAAGAAGAAGCAAGAGTAGCTAACCGAGAAGCAATATTATTAAGAGATGAAGACCAAGCCCTAGCTACTCATGCTAAAGGAGGAAAGAAAAGGTCTCATTTCCAAAAGGAGACCCATATCCATAAGGAATCTCATTCCCCAAAGAGATTCACCCACTTCCATAAAGAATCTCACCCTCCAAGGAGATTCCAGAAATTTCAGAAGGGTCAAAGAAGAGAAAAATATTTATCCTCTTATCAATGTTATGATTGTGATAAGATGGGACATATTGCTAAGAATTGTCCAGCCAGAAGAGAAGAATACAAGAAGAGAAACAACAAAAGACACCATGCACATGCAGTTGAAGATGATGAGCCACCCACAAAGATGACTAAAGAAGAGATTGAAAACTATGTTTTATTTTCTACCCTCTCAGGATCTGTGTCACCTGGAGAGGATACTTGGCTCATAGACAGTGGTGCTTCTAAGCACATGACAGGTCAAAGAGAAATTCTTTGTAGCCTTACAAAAAAGAACTTTTCCCAGAAAGTTACACACAGAGATGATTACCAGTACCCTATCAAAGGAGTGGGAGAATCCACCTACAAACTTGATTCAAGGACCCCGATGAAGATGAAGGATGTACTATATGTACCAGGTTTGACAAAGAACTTACTTTCTATCTCAGCCTTAGATAAGAAAGGCTTCAGAGTTGCATTCATAGATGGTGAAGTTCTTATGTGGCCTAAAGGAAAAACTATACATGATGCAATTGTCATTGGAACAAAAGAAGGTGGCCTATATAAGTTAAAAGGTCACTCARATGCATCCTTGACTCACTYCACTGAGATTCCATGTGAACTTTGGCATAKAAGACTAGCTCACATCAACTACAAAGCCTTACCATATGTGATCAAGGTAGTTACAARTCTACCAAAATTCAAGATTGATCATGAAGGTGTGTGCAAGGGATGTGCACAAGGAAAGAACATAAAGAATCCTTTCCCRAAGAGCGACAGTAAAGCAGAAGGAATCTTGGAGCTCATCCACTCATATGTATGTGGTCCAATGCCATCAACCTCTCTTAGTGGGTATGTATACTATGTGTCATTTATTGATGATTATTCTCGCAAGACTTGGGTTTATTTCTTGAAATCAAAARATGAAGTATTTGGGAAGTTCAAGGAWTTCAAAGCCTYGATAGAAAATCTCTCTGAAAGAAAAATCAAGATACCCAGCTCAGATAATGGAGGAGAATACAGCYCAAAAGAATTTGTAAGCTTTTGCARAGATGTCGGGATTAAGAGGGAGCTCRCCACTCCCTATAATCCTCAGCRAAATGGTGTAGCWGAAAGAAAGAATAGAACAATAATGGAAGCTGTGAAGACTATGATCCACGATCAAGATCTTCCAATGCACTTATGGGYAGAAGMAACAAGAACAATAGTTTATGTCCAAAACAGATCATCCCATAGTGCACTTTGATTCAAAACCCCCAAAGAAATGTTCTCYGGAAAGAAGCCTRAAGTAAGCCATCTCAAGATGTTTGGTTGTCCAATGTTTGTACACATTCCGAAAGAAAGGARAACTAAGTTGGACCCTTCAAGAAAGAAGGGAATATTTGTTGGATACTGTGAAGTCTCTAAGGCCTTCAGAATTTATATACCARGTTACCATCATATTGAGATCAGCARAGATGTAACCTTTGATGAAGATGCAGCACTCAAGAAGTCAAGAAGATGYCAGCTTGAAGAAGTATATGAAGAAGAACCTGTAGCTCCCAGAGTTGCAGAACCAGTGAGGGAAGTWACAGTTACCCCCGATGATGAGATCCCAGAAGATCATGATATGATAGAATCTCAAGAACCTCCCCAAATGACGATCTCTCACAAGAGAAAGCCAGCWTGGGAAAGGGAACTTATTCAAGATGGAGAGACGTATGGTGCCCCAGAAGGAACCATGAGACAAATCAAGAAACCTAAGCCATTCTCCAGTTATATGGCTTTGATGTGTGATCTCATAGAAAAGGAACCCACTTGCTTTGAAGAAGCCATTCAGAAGAAAGAATGGGCAGATGCTATGATAGAAGAATACCAATCCATTATAAAGAATGATGTATGGGAAATAGTTCCCAGACCGAAGGACAAAGATGTGGTATCTTCCAAATGGTTATAGAAGATAAAACATGTTGCAGATGGAAGTATTGAAAAACATAAAGCAAGGTTTGTAGCTCGTGGCTTTTCTCAAAAGGAAGGCATTGATTATGAAGAGACGTTTGTTCCTGTAGCCAGATACACTTCTATCAGAACCATCATAGCTCTTGAAGCTAAGATGAAGTGGAAGTTACACCGGATGGATGTGAAAACAACCTTTTTAAATGGTGTTATTGAAGAAGAAGTGTATATAGAACAACCTCAAGGGTTTGAAGTTGAAGATAGAAAGACTCATGTCTGCAGGTTGAAGAAGGCTCTGTATAGGTTGAAGCAGGCTCCTAGAGCTTGGTATGGAAGAATTGGTAGTTTCCTGATGAGTTTGGGATTTACCAAGAGTAAAGTTGATTCTAACCTTTACTTCAAGGTTATGAATGGTGAGCCAGTTATATTGTTGTTGTATGGGGATGACCTATTCTTAATTGGAGAAGAAAAGCTCATCACAGATTGTAAGAAGAATCTCGCTACAGAATTTGACATAAAAGACCTAGGCCTGATGCACTATTTCTTAGGTCTTGAAGTTTGGCAGAGCCCAAAGAAGATCTTCCTTAACCAAGGGAAGTATGCAGTTGAAATACTGAAGAGGTTTGATATGTTGGAATGTAAAGCCATGAACACACCCATGGAAACAAAGTTGAAGCTCATGGTTGATACTTCGTCAGAATTGATTGATGCTACTCTATACAAACAGATTATTGGTTCATTAATGTATCTGACGAATACCAGGCCCGATATACACTTTGTTGTGAACACCTTGAGTCGGTATATGGTAGAGCCCAGACGTGTTCACCTTACAGCTGCAAAGCATGTGATGAGATACCTTAAGCGTACGTTAGACATTGATCTTTGTTATTCTAGAGATCATGACTTCAAAATGGTTGGTTATACTGATCCAGATTGGGTTGGAAGTGTTTCTGATAGAAAGAGCACTTCAGGATGTTGTTTCAGTCTGGGGTCAGCCATGACTTCATGGTAGAGTAGGAAGCAATCCAGTATTTCTCTCAGCATGGCAGAAGAAGAATACATTGTTGCATGTTCTGCCAGTTGTGAAGCCATATGGATTCGGAAGTTGTTGACAGGTCTATTTGATCTGGAGATGGAAGCAACCGTGAATCTATGTAATAACTAGAGTTGCATAAAGATGACAGAGAACCCTGTGTTCCATGATAAGTCGAAGCACATAGAAATCTGGTATCACTACATTTGTGATATGGTGGAGAGGGGAGTTGTAAAGCTCCAATATGTTGGCACAGATGAGCAGGTTGCAGATGTGTTGACCAAGCCTTTGTCTCGTGTAAAGTTTGAATACTTTCGAGACAAGCTTGGTATAGTCCGAAAGGACCTCCCTTGAAAGGGGGAGTGGTGTTGATGATACTATGGTATCCTGACCAACAGCGGGTAGCTCCGTTAGGATTTTATATCCTAGGGGATTGATCATCCCTAGACATATCCCGAAGGTCCGGTAAGGACAGTCCGTCAAAGTATTTGTGCATGTATATGCCAGTTGTGGTCAGTAGTGGTAGCTCCGTTAGGATTTTATATCCTAGGGAATCTTTTGATTCCTGGGCAGATCCCGAAGGTCCGATAAGGACGGTCTGTCAAAGTACCACGTGGTAGCTCCGTTAGGATTTTATATCCTAGGGAATCTTATGATTCCTGGGAAAATCCCTAGGATCTGTCAGAGTACCACAAAATGTTGTTGTTGCACCTGCCTCATTCTGTTGCTATATGATGATGATGTTGTTATCTCAGCCTCATGTTGATTATGTTTCTCCAGCCTCGTGTTGTTGATGATGTCGTTGCTCCAACCTCGTGTTGTTGATGATGTTGTTGATTGTATCAGCCTCGTGTTGTTGATGATGTTGTATCAACCTAGTGTTGTTGATGTTGTTGTTATAGTTTTATAGTAATTGATGTTGATGTTTCGGATTCCAACTCCATGCTGTGAACGATGATGATGATGTTATTCCAGCTCCATGTTGTGAACAATGATTATGATGATGTTATTCCAGCTCCATGTTGTGAATGATGATGTTATTGATGATGAGAAAAACTTCCGATGATTTATAGATATGCCAGTTAGTGTTCAAGACGTTGATGATGTTGTTTCCCTCTCTCTCTCCTGATGATGTTGTATTGTAGAATACCCTTCTTGTTAAGGGGGAGTGTTGAAATATTGTAACTGCGAAGAATATTCTAATTATAATTGAGTTATTATTATATAGATCAATCCCCTTTTGTGGATTGATCATGTCGGGACTTATGTATGACCAAATCCCCTTTTGTGGATTGGTCAAACCCTAATTAAATGGTGCTAATTGAGAAGTCGGCCCCTAGGGCTAATTAAAGTGGTATTAGCCACTAATTGAAGAAGTCAGCCCTGCCTAATGAAGAGACACAACCCTAGCGCTCCTCAACTAGTATAAATAAGAGAGGTTAGCACCACATTCACTCACTCACTCAAGTCACTCATCTAGTGCGCTAGTTTTGGAGGCAGTTGCAGTTGCAAGAAGGAGACAGAGGTGCATTGCTCAGTCTTGGATATTCTCTAGTGTTTTGGTCGTTTATCTTGGCATTGTATTGGCAATCTATATTAAGGAATTTTTTGTTGGGTTTTCTCCCCCATGAGGGTTTCCTGGGATAAAATGTTGTGACCTTGTGATTGTGTTTCTTTCAGTGATCCTGCTTATGCTATTATTGTCTAGGAAATTGAAAAGAACTTAATAGTAGCTCTAAACTTAACACGGTGAACACTTTGAGTCAGTATATGGTTGAACCAAGATGTGTTCACTTGATTGCGGAAAAGCACGTATTAAGGTACATGAAGGGTACGATAGACTTTGGACTCCGATATGTTTCAGATCGTCAGATAAGACTGCAAGGCTATACTGATTCAGATTGGGCCGATAGTGTCACAGATCGAAAGAGTACATCAGGATGTTGTTTAAGGTTGGGGTCAGCTATGATTTTGTGGCTCAGCAAGACGCAGATTAGTGTGGCACTCAGTACGGTCGAGGTAGAATATCTAGTAGCATGTTCAGCTAGTAGTGAAGTTGTGTGGCTTTGGAAATTGCTTGCAAGACTGTTTGATCTTGAGTTGGACGTGACTTGTATTTTTTGTGACAACTAGAGTTGTATAAAGTTGTCTGAGAACCATGTGTTTCATGACAAGTCCAAGCACATCGAGATCAACTACCATTATATCCGAGATCTGGTGCAAAAGGGAGTTGTGAAGCTCCAGTATATTGGCACAGACGAACAGATAGCAGATGTGTTGACCAAGCCTCTGTCGAAGGTAAAGTTTGAGTACTTCAGGGACAAGCTTGGAGTGGTCCAGAAGGACTTCCCTTGTAAGAGGGAGTGATGAGTCACATATGCGATTCTAAGGGGCAGTAGCTTACAGAGTGTGGCAGCAGCAAGTAGTCATTTACAGGCACGATAGTTTCCTAGACTCCGTAAGGATTGGGTAGTAGCGCAGTTCTGTGTGTGAACTGGCTCAAACTAAATAGTTGCTCAGACTCTGTAAGGATTGGGTAGTAGCACAGTTCTATGTGTGAACTGGTTCAAACTGAATAGTTTCCCAAACTCCATAAGGATTGGTTAGTAGCGTAGTTCTGTGTGTGAACTGGCTCAAACTGATAAATTGCCTAGACTTCGTGTGGATTGGGTAGTAGCGCAGTTCTGTGTGAACTGGCTAGTTGCCTAGCTTTGAGTGAGCTAGATGAAGTCCTGTAATGACATAAGGTCCGAAAGGACGTCGAAACCCATAAAGGTCCGAGAGGACGACGAGGTTGTGCCCACTAGAGAGATGCTACATGTGTTGATGAATTGCAATTACCCCTACATAAGACATGTGGCTTCACACAATCATGTGTCCCAATAGATTTGTGCCACAACCTCCAATCCTATCCAGGACGAGAGATGGTGAGACGGGAACATAAGGGGACTGATCATGATCGAACTAAGTCTGGAAGTCCACTACAAAAATCATCCACTATGGTTTACACGGATTTAACTTGCATCCTTGGGCTTACAATGTAGCCAAAATGAAAACTCTAGGGTACCTCCTAGAGAGGTAACAGGTCCAACTAATTCATCACCTTGAGTGACATGACATTTGTTGAGGCTCCAAAATCTAACATGCAATTATGCAACAATAAGTCATTGATCATCAAGGTGATGATAAAAGGACTATGACTACCATTCTTCCTGCCTTGATTCATTCATTGAATCACCACAGGGCAATCCTAATTTACCTCTTTTGCATCTTCAAACCCCAAAAATCTTTTAACCTTTTCCCACTACGCCGATATCTTCATTAACTCAAACAGATGAACGAAAACCTTTACTTTAGCCAACTCACTTGATACATCAATATTTAAATCAATCTTTGTACTTGAATGTATCGTCTTAAAAGAAGAAGAATACTTGGTGTTACCCCTCATATTAGCATGAGTGGCAAATTGTGATTCTCATCACATGACCGGAGTTTCAGGGGTGGCATATGGGGATACACACCTTCTTTTGCTAGGAGATGGTTCACTTTTAGTAGATCTTGGTGATGCATGGGATGTTACAAGTCGAATATGTGGCTATGTGGTGGATTATCTTGGTACACGGCTCTCTCTTCAGGGTTGCACTTGATATTCTCTATGGTTATATGATGTATTATTTGGCCTCCATTTTATTATAACATCGGGCTTATGGTGGAGTAAGGCTAGGAGATACCATTTCTAATGGTCATCCACACCATTGGAACAAATGTATATTTCTAAGGCTCCCATCAAGGCAACCAACAAATATATATTGTCCTTTTCTTCCCATGTTTCAATGAAAATACGTTCCAATTGAGCAAATGTGTTGATATTGTTATCAAGTAAGCTTGTAAACCAATCTACAACATCTTCTTCCAATGATAGAATAAACAACTTCATGAGCATGTCTTGATGTTGGACATTTGTTCTTTTCATCATTGTCATGAAGGGATTCCAATGATCTCCAACTAACATAACATTATTTCCTTGGAATATACGCAATTTATCAATTACGCTTTTCGGAATGTCATGAGGAGCCCCAACAATGTTTGTAAAATACAAGGGCTTGTAATTCTCATCCAACCAATGTGTGGTGATATTGTTTTAAGGGTTGAAATGCCTTGTTATCACCCAATCTAGCACTTGCGCAAAGCCTTCACAAGATGCTTGATCAGTGTAACATATGGAAGTAAATGCCACTATCACCTAGGCAAGTACTTCCCTCGTTTTAGTGAAGGTTAAAGATTCAGCACAGGGGAGGCTTCCCTAGCAACCTCAAAGGATCCTATAGCAAGCTAAGGGCAAGCCTACGGTCCCCTATATTGGTTGCTTGATTAGTTAGGCTTGAGTTAAGGGCAAGATCAAAGTGAGTAAGACAAGGTAATTAACTATATGAGTGTGTAAGGTGTTATTAAGACGACTGAAAATGTTATCTAAGCTAAGAAATAAATTAAATGCCCCAAAACACTAGCTATCAAGAAAAAAATGAAAACTGAAATATACCTGCAAAGAAAGACTAGATGTTTAAGCATGTAACAAGTTTATAACAGCAGCAATATACCAGCTCTAAAATCAGCAAGAAAGTGAATGAATGTAATATCCCTAGGGTTTTAGGGCTTTGGAAAAGGGCTTAGGTCAACCGCAAACAAGCAACTTTGGGCAGTCTTCCACCCAGTAATTTCACCCACAACAGTAAGAAAATGTATTCAACCGATTCTAGAGCAGAACCAATACTGATGTACCATAACACCAGCAAAAATTATACAATATCTGATATCAGTAATATTAAACCAGCAGTGACAGCATTCAACAGTATCCAAATCAGTAGTAAAGAGTGTCCCAACACAGTATTCAAACCATCAATGTTCAGCATCGACAGTAGCAATATAAAACCAGCAGTTAAACCCCCTTAGGGCTGCTGTCACAGAATCCAATTACCCACAATTTGTTTGCTATTATAGCAGCAGTTTGTAACAGGAATACACCCGAGTTAACCCTAGTATCTACCGCATCAATAAACAAATGAACCTGTGCTTAGAGGACTCCTGGCAAAGCTCCAGCCCTCCAGAATGCCCTCGCTGTTCTTTTGTCAGCTCCCCCTTGTCCTCGGTCTGCACTATGCTGACAGTTCTAGGGTTCGGCCCTTCTCCAGGAAGCAATTGCAGGGTTCGGCCCTCCTCACAAGGGTTGCTAGGGCTGGAACAGCACCTCAGAACCTCCTTACAAAGCTGGAATAGCCCCACCAAACCCTCAAGCGGCAGCTACAAGGACTGTAGTAACCCCCGGCCTGTATGGTAGTGTCAATGAATCTTCCTCATCTCAGCAACAGAGTGCAGCTTTCTAGCTGGTAAATTCTGCTCCTTCAGCGCACCTTTCTGCAGCAGCCTCTAAACCTTCAACAGATTGCTAGGTCACCTGCGGTTATGCCTCAAAGATGATGTGAGAACGGGTGTTGAGCTAGGATGAGACTAGCCCACCGAAACTCAACCAAGATAAGGGTTAAGGCCAAAGATATCGCACCACAATTCCTTCTCCCTTTTCAAATGAACGTCTCTTGTATATATAGTTTTCTCTTTTTGCTTGTTCCTTCTTTTTGGGTGGCTTAACTCCCAAGTTAGGGTTTTTACCCTCCATAGGTGGCATATCCCTTTTTCTTCTGCCCAGTAGATACTTTTAAACCCCCCCGCTGCCCTCCTTGTGCCTGTTTAAGACCCACGGCTCCCCTTTGGTTGGGGACTATGGCCTAAGGGGAGCCCCTAAGCTATTACGTCCCTCCTCCAAGGGGAGTCAAAGAGGAGGGGATATGACAATGAAGATATGCCAAATGACAATGAAAAGACATGTAAACCATTCACCAATGATTGCATGAAATAAAGAGCATGAAATTATGTTAATCGAGTGCAATATGACAAGCTCTAATGGCTGAAAATGCAATTATTGCAGCAATG
>ML824841.1:94609-107256 GCA_009831015.1 Picea engelmannii | reverse complement strand
GTCTGAGGCAACATTTTTTACAAGGGAAATAACATCTACCATCACCCTTTTCACCCACTTTACTTTTTTCCCCACCTCTAACAACATTTTGCGACATTTTTCTGCACAAAAATACCCTTTCAGAATCGTCGTATTTATAGCAATATTGTCGCAATATCTTTAAATCGTCAAATATTTATAGGCCAATTTTAGGTCACTATTGTCGCAATTGCGACAATAGTGACCTAAAAATGTTTTTTTTCCACCTATTTATTTTAGGTCATTTTCAACAGTAATTTTAATTAAATTATTATGGTCAAAGTTCGTCGCAAGAGAGACAGACAATCTAAAGTCGTCTCTCTTGAGACGAACATTGACCATAATAATTTAGTCAACTTGTAGGCATCGAGATTACGATGAATACAGGGTAGATTTATAAAAAATGAACTTTTTCTCTTGCATGTTGTGGCGAAAGTGTACTTTCGTCGCAAGTGGTCATCGGAAATTTTTCAATATGTAGTAGTGATATATGCTCCCCTTGTATATAAATGCCTCTAATATATCCCTAAGGTATAGAGAGCAGGGAGAATAGTATACCAATAACCATTGACACCAAACCCAGGGCACACATTGAGGATTGAGAATAACCTATAGATCCCTGAGAAATTACATGTTTCACATCAAATGATACACACAAATCTAAATGAAACATGTAAAGAGTAGACAAAGTAGTCTACCTCTACCATTTGCACAATAACCCAAAGCTTTCTCCAAGGGTCAAGGATAGCTTATGAATCTTGATATTTACATCCAACAAGTTATAAGTGTATATGATAATAAAACATAGACATAGTGAGAAAGAGAATTCCCATAAGCCACAACACCCATCCCTACAAGCACCAAGAAAGTGGTAAATGGTGAGAATAATACACAACCATTGACAACTCCACAAGAGTATGAAGCACAAGCTAACAATGCCACACTATTCAACATATTAAAATATCTTATTGTGCCAAATAAGGGACCCCTTGCAAGGGTGCACATGTATCCTTTATATAATCTTCTATTGACTCCTGGCCTTCCACTTTCATGGCTCATGGCCTTCCTATTCTACTTAGATATTATATTTTGCAATTTTTCCTCATTCCAAATAGAATGATGTGGACATATTTTACATAAAAATAGTTAAGAATACAATTTATTCACCCAAGTTCTCTTTCTCCCCAATTTGTCTCCTAGTGCTCATAGTTATAATCAAGAACTTGGTCATGTAGACTTTCTCTCTCAATTTTTGGAACTTGGGTAATTTTTATTCTTGTTAGTCCTCTTGAATGGATATGGTTTGGCTTTGGGGTCACTCACCTTATTGGTTTTCTCAATTTTGTCTTCAAGGTATTCTTCACCATTGTATATATATGTTCCTTGGCATTGCTTAAAAATCTGCAATAGTACCTCTACTCCATTGAGTTTGATGCTTCTAACCAAATGGAAAACATATGTAATATGAGGTCTTGAAGAATGATATTGAGTTCTTGTTATTTCATGACTTATTCACTCTAAGAAGCTCTCCTCACCTTAATACAAAATATGCTCAATAAAACCATAAACGTATAAAACATTTGTATGTATACTTCATGACAAATGAGGAATTCCTCTTTTATATCATGATCAATACCAATACACTGTTGGATCATGTTGTCATTGATGCCAATGGTTTGAATGATTGATGTCATTGATTGATTGATGCCAAAGGATTGATTGATTGATGATTGATGTAATGTAATATGTATTGTACTTGATGAGAATGCATAGATGAAGATGGATCAATGAGTTTTTGAATGGATCAATGCATTGTATTTTTGAATATACACTCCGCGGAAAATAGGGTTTGTGGCTAGTCCTGAAACTAGTCTAAAACAGGTGTTTCGGGTAAAAACGTCATAAATTCTTCATAACAGATCCAAATTTAGTTAGAAAAAATGTGTTTGTTAGAGTACATGTTGTAGTATTTGTTTTAAGAGTTTTATATCAATTCAAAAAATATACTGTGTGGGGCACACTCTACAAGGTTGCTCTCTAGAATAAGCCAGAATTCAGTAAGGTATGTCATTTTTGCTATAAATCCTTTTCTGAGAGGTTCCAACTAGTGACACCTGGAAGAATTGCATAAAACACACTGAATAAAATTATGTATCAGTTTCAGATCTTTATTCATTACAGGTACAAAGTTATGATTATTTCAAGTTAGGGTTGCTGACTAATCCAAAACTACTCATGGTTGAGACAAGCAGTTGATGAGTTGGCACATACATGAGGTGTATAGTTGATGATGTTGGTACATATTGATGAGTCATTTTTTATGAGTAGTTTACACATGATTGGTATATACTTGGTACATGGTTTAATGCACTTTTTTATGGTACAGGTTGCTACATGTTGTTTGGCACAGGTTCATGCATGGTTGATGCACTTGTTTATGGTACAGATTGATATCTGTTGAGGATTGTTGCCTCATCTCAGTTGGTGCTGAGAATGTAAGATAAGTATTGCATATAGAGATGGTTCTCTTGTAGAGTTTTACTCTATTCAGTTGTTGCTGAAAAACCCCTGGATTGAAGTCCATAATAAAAAGAAAACTTGTGCATACATCTTGTGTTCCTTGTGTTCCTTATGGAGATGATTTTTTGATGATATATTGTTGATATATGTTGTTGATATGTATTCACATCTAACTTATTATTAATGACAACAATGAGTAATGAGTAAATTTCGAATGCTAACTAATAAGTTTTGTGTAAGAGGGAAGTTTTGGTAAAAATATCCCCACACTCATTCACCCCCCCTCTAAGTGTGGTAGGTGTGTCCAACAATTGGTATCAGAGAAGGCCTTAACTACAAGACTTAACAAGCTTGAAGGAGATCCATAGACACACAAATGGATGATGAAATACCAATCCTTGATGAGAAAAACTATTCTACTTGTAGAATAGAGATGAGAGTGTATTTGAAAACAATGGGAGCAACTATTTGGAAGGAAGCCATTGGTGGATCAGTTCCATTGGAGAAGAAGTCAAAGCTTGCAGTTCATAGGGAAGGAAAGAAGAATGATTCATTGGCTTCCAATACCATTCTTAGTGGACTCTCAAGCCCTATCAAAGAAAGCATGGAACAATGTACTTCCACTAAGGATCTATGGCTAAATCTAGAGAAGACATATCAAAGTAAGAAGGAGAAGGAAGATATTGAAGACCACTCCATCAAGAATATAAAAGGTAAAGAATCTACAAAAACCCTTGATTGTATTATTTCTAAATGTGATCTTGAAAACATTTCAAGTGAATATATCACAAAGGAAGATCCCAAAAGTATTTCAAATGAATATATAGAATATCTAAAGTCTCTTCATTGCAATGATTAAAAATGTGATGATGTTGAATTTTTCTCAAGTGAAGAAGATGATCTAGAAATAGTTTGTGTACATTTTGATGGTAGTTATCCCATTGAAAAAATAGAAGAATATATATTAGAACTTAAAAAGGAAGTCTAAGAGGGTTTATATAGATACAAAAGTGATCATTTTTATACACACTATAACCATCTTTCAGATAACACTAAGAAGTTTCTTTGGAGGAGTCAAAGGCACATCTTGAAGTTAAAGGGAATTCTCAAAGAACAAGAAGAGATAAATAAGACTAAATTGGAAGAAAAGGAAGAAGATATCACAACACTAAAGAATGAAAAATAAGATATGAAGGTAGATGGTGAGATTAGCAAAAGTTTTGTTGGCCCTTGACCAAGTTTTGGGAGTTTCTTGGTCATGTTGACCTATTTTGGGACTTCAATAGCCTGTCGAAGGAGGAGCGCAAGACAAAGCGGAGATCATGACATCTCATCCCCCTTTTGGGCCCTTTTTTGGGTTTGTGGGAATATGCAACGGGAATGGGATGTCGGCCCATGGGTTTACCCATGTTTAGGCCTATTTTGTATGTATAAATAGAAGGATAGGCAATGTAAGGAGTAGAATAGTGCATCTATGTGATGTGAATGTATGTTAAGTGCGAGTAGAGTTTGTAAGTGATTTGTACATGACTGTAAGAGACTTGTAGAGCTAAGTTAAGGTCCTTGTAGCAGATTATGGAGGGATTAGTGTTGTAATGCAAGGAAGAAGGATCTAGTGAGCTGCACAGATCTTTTGTCCTGTGCGGAGTAAGGGTTTTGAAGTCTATGTTCTTGTAACCAATTGAATGAAGATAATAAAGAAGAAGAGTTGGTGGACATAGCCCCAGGGTGGGGGTGAACCACATTAGTGTGAATGCGGTGAAACTCTATTTTATCAGCGAAGTAAATAGTGATTTCATATTGAGGGACTGACAGTGCTAAGAGTTGTATTAAGTGTTATAATCACAGATCTGTGTCCCTGCTAAGGTTGCAGACACCTGATTCTTGCAACCACCCCTGCCTCTACCTCGGGTGAGACTTCATCTGCTTTGCAGGTGTCGCCGAAAGGGTCGGTAGTTATGGATTTGTTAGTGCACTTTTGTATCGTTGAACCCTGGGTCTGCCCCTGTGCCAACAAATGGTTATTTTGTCAAGACTTGAAACTGTGATTGTTGGGAATTGAGAAAGAAAAATGTTTGTGCAAAGAGTTGACCTGGAAGCTTTGTGCGTAGATCTTTTCCCTAGTGCACAATATTCTACTTGACTTGTAAAGATTTGTGCTAAAGAAAGAAGGTCATATCTAAAAGAAAGAAGCCTGATATGAAGAAAAGAGGTCGGATCTGAAGGAAAGAAGCAAGATCTGAAAGCTTTGTGCTCTAAGAAAGGTAAAAGTGAGAATTTCTTATTAAAAGAGGTAAGATATACAAGCTTTGTGCTCTGATAAAGGTAAAGATAGTAAACATTTTAGATCTGAATGCTTTGTTCTCTGTAGAAGTAAGATAAGTGGAAATATTTGTTTCTAGAGTATGGATCTAGGTATGTTTAATAAAATTTGTCCTAGTTTGAAAACTAGGGTATTAATAGATGAAAGAATATTTGATATGAGTAGATCTGATAAGAATAGTGAACGATATGTTATACCTATGCATAGAAAGAATATTTGGACTAACAACTGGATGTAGGATCCTAGTGTTACACATTATTTTGGTCACTCTGGTGATGTCTCTACAGTTATGTGTTCAGGCTCTCATACAAACCTTTTGCTTGAGAAAAGTGATTGTTGTCTTCTTCTACAAAACATGTTTTTAAGATGAGTTCGTAGGATACATATATTGTAGGGTGCGAGAAACCATGATTCTCACAGGAAACCCTATACTTGGAGTGCGAGATGTTCGTAGTCTGCTCTATAGGTAGGGTGCGAACCTGTTTCAAAGCTTAAAAGGAAGAGGAAGTTATGAAGGATCTTCTAGAAAATGAGTTGGCATTCACATGGTTGGCATCCTACTGACTTCTCAGATTTAGTGGGATCATCCTCATCCCTTTAAAACATCTCTCCTTCTCCTATATAATGAAAGGTTTCTCAAGGAAGAGGTTAAGCAAGATTGAATAGAGAATTGATGAAAGAATAGATTCAGAATTGTGTGAAGAATCTTGTTTGAATTGATGTTTGAGGCCTCCATTTGTCCATCAATCCATAGTGGATCTTCTTCATGCAAGTTTGGAGCAAGAGTGTGTGTTAGAACAAAGGACCACTGAAAGGAAGCTTGCAACATCAAGGCGATCTGGTTGTATCTTCTACTTTCATTTAATATAATACAGTGGCATGTCCCTTTCCCATAAAATCACTCTTATTTTATTGCATAATTCCTTGATCATATGCATAGGTTGTCATTGAATATACTTGACTATCTTCACTTTGGTTGGTTTATGTTGTCTTGGATATGATCTCGCAAGAGCACCGGGGCGAAGTAGGAAAAACAAAGACCTAAGGAAGCGATATAAAGGTATGTCACTCATTCCTCCTTTGATAGTAAATTCAATGATAGTTGCTTAGGGAAAGCATCATGTCCTGTCTTGTTTTGTTCTAGATCCAAGTGGATCTAGGGAGATCTGTTAGTGTCTGCATATATCGATTTATCTGATAACAAAATTGGCGACTCCACTGGGGATACAACTCATTTTGTGGTTTTTTGTCAGCCATTTTCTCTTAACCTATTTTTTTTCATTGCCAACCAGTCTCTGAGTCTGTAGGAGACCCTTATAGACTCTATGGACCCAGAAGTTCACTCAATTTTTTTGTCCTTTTTCCAATTTTTTCTTGATTACAAACCTTCTCGCATGGTACCTCTCTGTGGCCTTAGAGAATCATTGATGTTCGCACAGTGTGACCTTCTCGCACCTTGCTTGTATCTAGACTGCGAGAATCCCTAATTCTCGCACTATACCCCACTACCAGGCTGCGAACTCATTTGTAAAAGTTTTGTATTAGGTCTTCTTGTCTTTTTGATGCCCATATTTGTTTGTTTACTCGGGAAGAACTTCTTTTGCCAGTGTTTAACTGTTTCTTGACTTAAAATCTTGCGGTTGATTGGTTTTCGAAGATTGAAAACTCTTCTTACTCTTTTTCCCAATTTTTGCTTCTTGACCTTTTATCAACAAGGGTATAATCTCTGATTCTGAAATCTGAGTGCTTGTTTGGTCAAAAGCTTTTGATTAGATTAAAAGTTGGGATTAATTGTCCTTTTAGATTGCTTGCTGCTTGGAAAGTTTTTTTTGGTCCATGTGTGTTTGAAGAGATCTTTTCTTGTCAATTTATTATTTTTATCTTCATTGAAAGATCGACTTGGGTGTTTGTTGAGTATTTTATTTTCATTGGTTGCTTACTTTTTCTTAGTTCCATCCCTATTTTTTTTTTCGGTTTCTAAAGAAAAAATTAAAGACTTTTTCTTTTAAGCAATCATTTATTCAAAAAATATTGGCGTTAAAGTATTGAAAGAGAATGAATAGTGAATTTACATTGTCAATGATTGTTTGGTACTACATTTCAAAAGAGATCGTACATCATAGTTTGCATTATTCCAGAAAAATCCTCTTTCCCTGCTGTAGATAGAATTCATCGAGCGAAATTTTGTATCATTCATTTCTATTTACGCATTGTTGGGTCAGATTCTTACACAACATTGGTTTCATTTTCGTCTCCCTCGTAACAAACGGATTTTAATAATATTGTGCAACTTTAAAATTCAACTAGTAACATTTTCTAGGGCTCTTTTGCACCAACATTAGCTAGGCTAGAGCTTTGGAATAGGCAATGAGACACACTCTCCAAAGCGCAAAACACACAATAGTATCTTGTGATAGAGAGTGTCAAATTTGATTTGCAACATTTTGTCTTGGGAAGCCCTTCTCGGATAAGGGTCAAACCTAAGGTTGCATTGAGATTGACAGAGTTACTCACCCTACTTTGTTGATATCGGTGTAGAGATTGCACGTATTATGAGGATCGCTTGAATGTATAACCACAATGATGAGTGGAAGCCTCTCAAGTTGATTTCAGGCTAGATACCCTGCCCTTGCATGTGGATCGGACTATTGACTGTTCCCCCAGGCATCATTGTTGTTTATGGTAACTTTAGTATCCTATCTTCTTAGTGTCTTACATAAGGTGACTGTGGAGGGGTAAGTCGTCACAATACTTTTAATTGACGTTGGCCAGAATCACTTGGGATCCTTGGAGGGTATACCCACGATTATCTGTGGGAGCTTGCACTAGGGTGTAAGTCTGTTAAGCAGGTCATCAACATAACTTTTCCACCCTAGCGCAGCCCCTTCTTGTCTCGACATCGCGACATTGGATTTCATCACCAACTAGTGACTTTGGAATAGGAAGGTCTTGTTTGCTTGGTTTTTGATTCCTATATTTTACTAGTGCATGTTGTTTGTTCCCATAAGATTGGCCATAGAATTTCTTTTGTGAGATTTTATCTCAATCACCATTGACCCTCCACGTCGCTCACATAGAATGCAAGGACTACCCCCAAAATATCTGGAAGGTTCTCAACCCTTTCCTACCAACTCACCGAATGGCTCTCCTCAACAGAGTGAATTCCAATATGTTGCCACTCCGCGAGTCGAAGGAACTGACCCTTTAGACCAATTCTGAATTACGGATTCCCTAGAGGGCTTGCGACTTCCTGTCGACTCTGTGAGACATATTGTTCGAGTGAATTCATCTGGAGATATCATTGTTGAGTCTTCTGGACTACCAACTAGACCTTTGATAGGCCCTAAAGGTTAGGATCATTTTTGGACTACTGGAATTTTTAGACGAGATCTCTTTGGCTCAAGAGAAGGCGTTGATATCACTGTCACACCTGAGCCACCCGAAACATCCGATCCATATGCGATACCTTTTACTACTGCCTATTATTTCCCTGGTTCAGACGCTCAACCAGCCGACCATATCTTGACTATCCCCCTTCAAATGGCCCATCATACAATGGTCCCAGATACTATGAATCTTCACACTGGGGATGCGGTAGCTAGCCAGGCCCCCATTGGCACACCGTTGTCACCCAGACTCACCCCGACGCTTCCCCCCGGATATCATGCGCTGAATGATTCTATTCTTGTTCCTACACAAATCCCTTCCAGGACTCCGGGCATTTCCACTCCTTTTGGGCACCATCTTGTTCCTAGTTTTATTCCAACACTTCCTCGATCCCCTTCCAAAGGGTCTCTTCTATCCCTTATCAGAGGAACCAACCCTAGTGGCACCACCCAGGCTTTCACACCTAATTACCATATTCCTGTTGGTGGACAATTTCACCCTGGAGGCCAAACACAATCCCCTTTTGGAGGTCAAATCCCAATTGGGATGCAACATCCAATTGGAGGGAAACCCCCACCTACCCCACCCTCTGGATAGAGTATACCAGCAACCTTGACCCAATATTAGAACTATCTTATCCAAAATAATCCTCAATTGACTAGGGGGAAACAACCTCAAGCTAGCTCTTTCATACCCCCTAGTATGGGCCAACCATATCCAAGTTCGACCAATTCCATTTGGGGCTTGAACATTGGACCCAACGTCCATGTTCAAGGGAACCACCCTAACCAATACAACCCTATAAATTACATGCCTCCACACCAACAACCGAATCTTCCCAGATCTTCACATTATATGCAAACTGCTTATGGTCCTATTGGTATACCTATGAGACTTCCTCCCCAAAGTCACCAGTACCCCCACGTGAATAGACAGTTACCCTTCTTAGCCACCTTGGACCTCCTTGATATTTCTATAATTTTAAACGATCCTATCCGTCACTCTCCTCAATGGCCCGCCATACCGGCCAAACTACCTTTCGACATTCCTAAGTTCGATGGTAAACCAGGAGAGGACCCGAACAATCATGTAATGACTTTCCACCTTTGGTGTTCATCCAACTCTTTGATGGATGTCTCTACTCGATTATGTCTTTTTCAGGGAACTCTCACAGGTTCCGCTGCGAAGTGGTATATAGAATTACCATGAGGCTTCTTCTCTGAATTTAACACCCTTTCCATGGATTTCCTCACCCACTACCAGTTACCGATCCGATATGAAATAGGAACCAAAATTTTGAGTTCTTTCAAACAAACCAAAGCCACTCATATCTCTGATCACATTCATGAGTGGCGATGGTGAAGATGTCTCATCAAACTTGAGCTTCCCGATCAGTTACTGGTAGAGTGGTTCATGAAATCATTTTTGAATGACATCGCCATGGGCGGAATTGTCACAGAAGAACAGGTGATCAGTCGTGCTCAGTACCTTGACCTCATTTACTCACAAACAGGTACTCTTTATGATTTTCTCCCTGACGCACCTCATCCTTCTACTACTTCTACTTCAACTACTCATGTTTCTTCTCATGTGGCTGATGGTGTGATTGGCACTTTCCATGCCCAACCCCACTCTACACAAGCATATACCACCAACCCCAAGTCTATTGCTTCTAATGTTCAACATGCTCCGTCTGCTACTCCTCCCGTCGACAAAACTTCTGAGGTGAAATCTGTTCAATCTACCCCGACCGAAAAGAATAAATCCAAAAAAGGTAAGGGTAATAATAAGGAGGATAAAAATAATCCACAATCTGAGAAGACCAAAACACAACTTGTTGACGATAAGGATAAGTGCAAACCCCGATACCCTTGTCTTATCTATGGTGATGATCACTACACTAAGCATTGTCTGAGACGAGCTGAGGTTACTAAGTTCCTTCAAGGGACCCCGAAACCGCCTACCCCGACCGTGTTGTCACAACCCTTTCCTTCTTAATAATAGGCCCAATTGGTCATTCATGACCAACTTTCCCCCTCCAATTCATCCTACGTATTAATGTGTACAAGTGATTCAAAGAATAATGACATCACACTTACCAATCGAGCCAAAGATTATTCTTCCTCCAAAGAGAAGGTTGATGAAATACCTCCTTCCTTGGTCCAACCATCTCCATCGGCTCCACCTACCAACGATCCTCTTCATATCGAACGACCGAACCTAGACACAGTTCTTCGCCCTCCCTCAAAGGGTGTTGTTTGAAAGTCTTCTTTTAATCCTAATGCGCGCATTGCCCAAAACTACAGTATTGTAGAAGATCTGGCCCAAGCACCATCCGTGATGTCAACCCTCAAAGTCCTTCAGAGTTTTCCCGCACAACGAAAGGCACTGTTGAAAGATATTGGTGGAATCGACCCTACCGATACAAATTTAATATTTTTTGACTTGGAAGATCAAATTCCAAGGTTACCCCCTCAACTCGCATTTCAAATACAAGTTATTGTCTCTGACAAGAACATTTGTAGAACAATTATTGATGAGGGTGCCTCAATGTGTGTCATGTCTATTGCCTGTTGGAAAGACATCGACTCTCCTCCCTTAACCAAATCCCACAACACACTCAAAGCCTTCAATGGCTCTAGGTTTAAGCCTTACGGTGTATATTATCCTCGGTGATACTCTGTATCATCGTGGGATTGACTCTGTCTTTTGCTGATGCCTCACATTTGACGAAGCCGAGAAAGCCTTGAATGACTGCCATTCTAGAGCATGTGGTGGTCACATGTCGAGGTATGCCACTACCCAAAATATCTTACGAGCTAGGTATTTTTTGCCTTCTTTATTCAACGATTGTATTATCATTGTCCAAAAATGCCATGCTTGCCAAACATGCAACAACAAAATACGATCACACCCTGCTCCTCTACACCCTGTAGTCTCTGTTGGAACTTTTTTGAAATGGGGTATCGATTTCATGACATGTCACCCTCAGTCGGCTAGGGGGCATGGATACATTATTGTAGCCATAGATTACTTTACGAAGTGGGTTTGGGTGATGCCTACATTCGATAATACCGAAAAGACCGTAGCACTATTCATATTCAATCACATCATTGCTCGTTTTGGTGTTCCTCAAGATATCGTTATTGATCACGGTAGCCAATTTAGAAACTTCATGATGTCCGAAATCACTGAAAAGTTGGGTCTTCGCCATGAAAACTAAACGCCATATTACCCACAGGACAATGGCTCGGTTGAAGCAATAAAAAAAGTCCTCATTGCCATGCTTTGACGAATGATAGGGATTCACAAAACGAGTTGGCACATGATGTTTTTTTTAGCATTGTGGGCTTACCGGACATCCGTCAAGTCTGCTACCGGGTTTACACCTTTCCAGTTAGTTTATGGCCTCGAATCCATCTTGTCGATTGAATGTGAGATACCATATCTAAATCTATCCGTTGAACTTCTCCCAAACACTTCTGTTGAAGAAGAAAATATGTTGTATCTTATGCAACTAGATGAAACCCGTCACGATGCCACCCTAGTTATAGAAACCCAGAAGAAACGCATCAAATCCCAATACGACAAACATGTCAAGCCACGCATTTTCTCTGAAGGTGATCTGGTTCTCCTTTATGAACAAGATCGAGATGTGCTAGGAGCAAGAAAATTTGAGGCTATGTGGCGAGGTCCTTATATCATCAGATGAGTGTTGGAGAAAGGAGCCTATGAGTTAGTGGACTATGACGGTATCCCTTTGAGTGAACCCCGAAATGGGCTTTACTTAAAGAAGTACTATGATTAGATCATCTGTGCATGAGTACTTGTATTTTATTGTATCATACTTTTTGTATGCTAATTTAGTGTGTTTTTTTGTTATTTGGTTTCTTCCCTCGACAACTTACCTTGTGTTGTGCTTGGTTTCCAAATGTCGGAGTCTTCTCTAGCCCACATTAGCTTTGTCGATGGTGCTAGTCGTAGTACTCAGAACCTTTCTTCTGTTGCATGGGCAATTTATGCACCTACAAATGAACTTATCAGTCTACGAGGTGTTTGCCTCGGTCGTGCGACCAATAATATCGCAGAATATAGCATCGTCATCGAGTTGTTGACTAATGTTATTTCGCTTGGTATCCACCACCTGGTTATACGACTTGATTTGTAGCTAGTATTACTACAATTAAGTAATGTCTATGCTATCCAAAGTCCTACTTTATTGCAGGTATATCTACGAATTCACCTCTTGGAACGTCATTTTGATTATATCGAATATCAACACATTCCTAGATGTCTAAATACATTGACTGATGCTTTAGCTAATTATGTGTTAGACACATATCTGAGACTTTTATAAAATCAATCACACATCACATGTATTATACAAAACAAAATAAGC
>ML824841.1:30583-43502 GCA_009831015.1 Picea engelmannii | reverse complement strand
GCAATATGGTTACATAAATTATGTCCATGTATTGGGTTGGTACAACAAGTTGTAAGGATAGATTGTGATAGTCAGAGTGCAATATTGTTGGCAAAGAACCTTGATTATCATTCAAATAAAAATCATATTGATGTTCAATATCACTTTGTGAGAGTCATGGTTGAAGACTAGAAGGTGTTGATGATGAAGGTGGACACTTCGATGAATTTTGCAGATTCATTGACAAATTTTGTGAGCACCAAGAATTTCTCTCGATGTAGAGAAACAATGGGAATTGTTTCCCTGGATTGTTGACTATTAAATATTGTGACCCCTTGTATGGAAAGAACACAACAAGTGGGAGAATGTGGGGTATGTGTTATATTATTTGCACGACCAACCCCACACATTTCATTTTGTTGGGATTAGTAGGGGGGGAGGGGGGGGTGTCACAAGGGGGGTGGAATCCCCCATTTACTAAGGGGTTATAGGGGGGATGAGCCTCTGGAAAAAAAATGGGTGGTTTTTGCGTCCTTTTTTAACAATTTTCAACACACGGTTTTTGGTTTTGGCATTTTTATGGTGCATGGGATGATTTGTGGCTTATCCCATAGTTTTCTAATTCTTGTTAATAAATTAGGGATGTTGTAGCCTAATCTGGGAAAATGGATTAGGGGTTTTGGATGCTACATGATCATATATATTGTATTGCAAACAATGAAGTAGAGGATGATGAATTAAGAATTAGAGGTGTGGTTGTAAATAGGTTGTTAGTTTTTCAGGGTAAATATCTATGTATATGTGTGATTTCAATTGTGTTATTTTCTGTTTTTCAAGAATCTGCATGTTCATTGCATTACAATAAAAGGTTTAAAAATTACATAAATAACATTATTTTTCTATGAATCTGAGGTAGCAATGCCCCCAAATACTTGATTAACATTTCTTGACTTTTGAGAGAGACTCCCATCTAAATATTTATCTTCCTAAATTTTGTGGTGAAATCTTGCACTGATTGTTGTTGTCTCTGCCTAAAGTAATGACATAATATTTGTTGGTGTTCCTCATATCCTATTGGGTAAAAATGGGATTTGATCATGCCCTTGAGCACCTCCCAATAAATCAATGGTATCTCATTTCCTAGTTCTCTACTTACTGCATCACTCTCCCACCATGCCAAAGCATGGTCTTCAAGCTTCGATTGAGCAAAATAAATCTTTTGTTTTCCAATTACTTCATGCATGCTGAAGTATACTTCCATCCATTGTAGCCATTGGTTTATCCTAACAACATCCACTTCCTCGGCATATGGCTTGATGTCCACCTCAACCTCTACATGAAAATGTACCTATGTCTTACTATAACTACATTGTCCCATCTCTGGATCAATATTACACTCTATCTATGGCTTATTTTCTTCTCTATTTGGGTCTTCATGGCAAGCCTTTGTTGATGGTGTTTCCTTTCACTTTGCTACCAATAGTTGTGACACCATCAATGTCAATGTGACTAAACTATGCTCAAATTGATCCAACTTGACATTGTCATTATCTTCCTCATCTTCTCCATAATTTTCCCTTGCCATTCTTGGTGCTCTAATTCTCTATATCCCTGGAAACAACTCTTGTCCACTTATTTTGTAATCATTGTAGGTAATTACCATACAATTCTCACTAAATGCATATGAAATTTTTCTTTGATACCATCTAATCTGTAAACGAATGGCTTATAGCCTATCCATTTGACAAACATGGAATACCTCTATAATAAAAATGTAATCTTGGATCTCATTATCTTATGGAAACTCAACCAGTTGAACCAAAGTTGAGTCGACCAGAAGACAGACCAGTCGACCACCCAATAGTCAGGTCGAAAAAATGACAAACAAGTTGACTGAGAGAAGGGAAAGTTGGCAATCGATAATTCAAGTCAGTGAAGGGAAAGACGACTATATGCAAGTAGATTCGATTAAATGTCCAATCAAAGTCAAATAGGTGAAATGCAAGCCAACCATCTGCAAATTGAGTTGATTGAATTTCCGTCCAACGAAGGGATACAAATCAAACAAGAGAGGACCCAGTCAAAAAGAGGACAAATCTAGTTGACTAGAAAATGTTTTTAGCTAAATGAAGAAAATAAAAATGACTTGGGTGGAATGAGTCAACCGACAAGGAAACCAATTTCTCAATGGATTTGTTTGGACAACCAACAATGGAGATAAATGCACAGAGGGTGAATTTGATTTAAAGTGCTGAATACAATTTTTTAAGGGGTGAATTGAGCAACCAACAATGAAAAAAAACGTTTGAAGGGAGAATTTGATAATCAACAATACATAAAAATGTCTAGGGAAAATAAAAAATGCTCAAACAACACCAGTCTGTGAAGTATGGTTTGTGTACAACCCGTGGGAAAAGGAAAACACCCCAACAACATCGAGAATGTGATACATGACCTATGGACAAGTGTAGACACCAACTAGGAACGAAATCAACTTTGGGAGTGAGAGAAAATCTCCAATGACTCATAAAACTAAATTAGCAACCACCAAGCAAATAGAAAAAACTATGGAAGGAGATTCATTGATCTCCAACCTTCAAAGTGGATGTACGGGTGTGGTTAAAGCGATGTTACACTGGCTTACTAACCCATGGGAATTTCATCTAAGGAATAATGAAACCAATCCCGACTGACATGGATTTCTCTTCATGAAAACAAAATACAAGCCAACATTAATTTTTAGTGCACACCATTTATCATTAAATTACAATGCAAACATTTCCACCCTTATACAATGAATTACAAATACAATAAACACAAAAAAAAATTAGAATTTACCCTGGAAACCCAAACGGGAAAACCAACATTCTTTTGGCTTCGACTAGGCTCTTTATTATTCAAAAATGGGAAATTTATAGGCTCTATGGTTCATCTCTATGTTCCTTAGTGATTTTTTGGCAGCCTCATACTTCATTCACATCCAAAGAACCCCTTTGTCATTGTGGGGAAAATATGATATAGGAGACTGAGTTGACTACCAGGATAGTTGAAAGGTTAGACATCCCCAATGCTTCATCTTCTCTCCAATACATTTCTCTTGATTCTCTTTATTTATTTTTCTTTTGTCCCAGGGGAAAATATCTCATGAAAATATCATATTCTTCTAATACATTATTTCTTTATGTACATTAATATACTACTTGAATTCACATCTCATATGACTTAGACTACATTGAATACAAGAGTAGACATCAATCATGATGGCATGGGGCCCTTGACACCAACAAATGGATCTCCTTCATTGTCCATAGCCTTAAAAATTTCTCGATTTGATCATCCTAGAGCCCTTTTCGATATCCAATTATTCTTATTGGATCTTATTTGGATCATTGATAATACAAGTGTTGAATTTTACCATGTCTACAACTTTCTATGTGTGGTTTCATCAATAGACTATCTTAATATCTAGGTGAAATTGTGGTAATGACTAAACTTGGCCAATATGGACATCAACTTTGAGCTAACCACATTTCTACTTCCACTGTCTACTACTTTATACCATCCCACAACTACTTAGCACAAAGAGTTAAAGAAATGAGACGAAAACAAGTCCTATCCTTTGTAACAAAACTTTCATTAAATGTGGGTAGATAGAGCTTATTATTAATCTCATTTGATGGGAAATTCATATAAAAAATCATTATCACTTTATTATCCAAAAAAGGGTATTTAAATGTTAAAATCCATGCAATGAAAAGTTTTCACATTAATCACATAACCACATGTTATACCACAAATTTCCACATCAATTGCATTTGTGAGATGGCCTAGCCCTTTTCCCAAGCTTGCAAACTTAAATCCCATCCTCCTTCATCAAAATCATCTGAAAAAAAACATTTTTGTTTCCATCTGTGGGTCACCCATGTGAAAACCACACGTGTCCATGCCTTTCTAGTTTGCAACTCGTGGATGCCCTAAAAATATATATAAAAAATAAAATATTCCACATTTTCGAGCAGGTGTTTTTGTTGGGTTTGTTCCCAAACTTCCCTTGGCCAATACACAACAGATTACAACCACCTAAACCCATTGAGGATGGTATAAATACACCTTAATACTGACCCAAACTAAGAGAAAAGATCCCCAATATGGTCACCAATTCTGTTTATGGGATTTTCCCCCTATGACCTTGGGTCATGTCACAGTAGAGTGAGACCATATCTAAAAGACATAACCTACCCTCAAACACAACAATGCTATAAGAAAATAACCAAGTTTTGAGGAGAGAAAGAGAGAAGGAGAGAAGGAGAGACTTCACATCTTGTATGCTATGTTTGATGTCGATCCTCACTTTCCACCTTTGATTTTTCTCCTTGTCTACATTGTTATGAACTTGCAAAAGAAGACCAAGTATGTACTGCAAAAAGGTAGTTATGAATTCAAATCATACATATAATATGAAAAAATTCAATCATATGAAGAAAACTAACATATATCAATATATTGAATCAGTTTACACATATATGGAGGGAAAGAGAAATCTTTTATTGAAAACAATATAAGTAGGTAGTTACAACCTGACTCTAACTGTCGACACTGCCTCGAAGCCAACCGCCCAGGTTCCTCCACTGGTCCTTCTAGAATCAACTCAACATGATGTCTCTTCCTCAGATGACTTAGAAGGGATAGGAACACACCCTACAACCACATATGGGAGAGGAAGGAATGATATAAAACAAGTTCCAGATTAGGGGGACGCTACTCAAAGGATTGAGGAAAAAGGGGAAGCTTGCAAATTCATCAACATAATATTTCACCTAGGTTATCATCCCCATCCATGCCCTCAAAGGTTAGTTTATACCATCCTCAAGGGGTTGAGGTGGTTTTATTACATTGTGTACAGGACAAGGGAAGTTTGGGAAGGATCCTAACCAAAAAACCCGCCTGAAAATTTGGAATATTTTATTTTTTCATATTTTTTTAGGGCATCCGCAATTTGCAAACTAGTAAGGAATAGACATCCATGGTTTTCACATGGGTGGCCCAAATATGGAAACACAAATGTTTTTTTTTATATGAGTTTTATGGAGGATAGTATTTAAGTTTGCAAGGTAGGGAAAAGGGCTATTCCATCTCACAAATGCAATTGATGTAGAAAATTGTGGTATAATAGATGCCCCCTAATGTGTGAGGTTATAAGGTAAACTAATGTCCAAAATACATTATAACTCTCGTAGGCAAGGATGCATTTAATTAGATCCAATGAAAGTTCCTGAAAAGTTGAGCCAAAAACAAAAATCGTCAGTAGAGATCAAGTAAGAGTATTATCTTCCTGAGTCAGGCATACCCATGCTCAGGAGTGATGTAAGCATGGATGAAAAATCAAGTACATTGTGGATCCATGGTATATATGAAAGTATGACTGATCTCCATGGACACGAACCATACATAGTGGATCCATGTGATATATATAAAGTAGCAATCATGGCCATGAGGAATACACAGTGGATCCATGCAAAAAGTAGATCATAGCCATGAATGGATACAAAGTGGAGCTATGTATCAAAATCAAAATTAGAGGATATCTAGAACCAATGGAGTGAACAAGCTCATCCCCTACAAGTACCAATGTTTGAGGGGTGGTACAATATATGTAGGGTAGGAGCACAAAATATGTGATTCTTGTACTTCACTCGAAGTCTTCAAAACTATATGTTGTGGTACAAGTCTACACTATGTGAATAGATGTGTTGGGATTGAACACAGTGAGGCATAATTTTATTACCAGTCATTGATGTATACCATTAAAATATGTGAGACGACCCATTGATGATGATAATAGGATTTGTTGGCCCTTGACCAAGTTTTGGGAGATCATTGGTCAAGTTTGACCTATTTTGGGACTTTGATAGCTTGTCGAAGATGGAGCACAGGACAAAGAAGAGATCATGGAATCTCATCCCATTTTTGCGTCCTTTTTTGGATTTGGGAATATGTAACGGGATTGGGATGTCGTCCCATGGATTTACCCATGTTTAGTCCTATTTTGTATATATAAATAGAAGGCTAGGCAATGTAATAAGTAGTTGGTAGTTAAATAGTGCGCAAGAGTTGTGCAAGTTGGCTAAGTGATAAGAATTGGATCTGTGTGATCAAGAATTGTAAGGCTTCATGCACACTATATGAGACTTGCAGAGCTAAGTGCAAGTCATTGTAAGAGACCGTGAAGGCTTTGTGTTGTAACGCAAGAAAGGAGGATCTAGCAAGCTGTGCAGATCTCCTGTCCTATGCAAAGTAAGGTTTTGTGGCTCTCTGCATGTATATGAATTATTGAAGCTAATAAAGAAGAAGATTTGGTGGAAGTATCCCCAGGGTGGGGGTGAACCACGTAAATATTGTGTTATTATGATCTATGTGATGTTATGATGTGTTTATGTGTTTATGTGTTATGTGATAAAGTGATTTGATATAGATAGATATATATGTTCATGATTTGTTCTTATGATGAATCTGGATGCTCTATCTAACATATGTGAACTTTCTTAGTGCTTGAATCTGCTAGATATGACCTAATTCCTTTGTTAAGTTCTTATATACCTTAGATTAGGGTGAATGTTGCGATGTTCTATTTTCTCTGCGGAGTAGATATTGGTTAGATAATGATGAACTAATGGTTCTAGGTGCTCTATTACATGTTATAATCACATATATGTGTCCTAGCTAAGGTTGCATACACCTGATTCCTGCAACTGCCCCTGCCTCTACCTTGGGTGAGACTTCGTCTGCTTCACAGGTGTTGCCAAAAGGGTTGGTAGTTAGGTTTTTGTTGGTGCATTATTGTAGCATTGAACCCTGGGTATTCCCCTATGCCAAAAAATGGTTCCGTTGCCGGGACCTGAAACTGTGATTGATGGGAAATGAGGAAGAAGAAGCTTTGTGCAAAGATCTGACCTGAAATTGTGAAAAATCTGTGTGGAGATCTGTTACGCTAGTGCACAATACTCTACTTAGTTTGACAAGCTTTGTGCCAAGAAAATAAGTATTATTTGAAGAAAAGAGGGAAGATTTGAAATCTTTGTGCTCTGAGAAAGATAAAAGTGAGAGTTATTGATTAAAAGAGGGAAGATCTGAAAGATTTGTGCTATGAGAAAGATAAAAGTGAGAGTTCTTGATTAAAAGAGCTAACATATGAAAGCTATATTCTCTGATAAAGGTAAGAATATTGAAAAGTTCTAGATCTGAAAGCTTTGTTCTCTGTAGAAGTAAGATAAGTAGAATTTTTTGTTTCAACAGTATGAATCTAGGTATGTTTGATATATTCTATCCTATCTTGAAAACTAGGGTATTCATAGAATAAAGAAGGTTTGATATGAATAGACATGATAAGAATAGTGAAACATATGTTATACCTATGCATAGTGTTGTTCCAGAGTCTGTACTTAAGGCTTAGAAGTACAGTGTCTAGGCATCCGAAAGTGGGTAAAAGGTGGAGAAGAGAGAAACGTCAACCTTCGACAAAGGAAACTAGGGAAGATTTCTACGTTGGCGTTGTCTGGCTTCCAACTATTCCTGGGTAGTTATATCTTGTTCAATGGTTGCCCATGAACGTTCAAGTTCGACCCGGTTAGTAGCTATTTTAAGAATCGTATCGAAAAGGTTTAAGGCAATATGTGTTTGGTTTGATAATCCAAGTTCGATATTGGGCTGTGTTGGTACATGGATAGTCATGGAGGAACAGTAAAAGTAGGAAAAATTTCAGAGAGAGATTAAGTGTTGTCTCAATTTGGTCGTATAAAAGAGAATTTACGGTTTCAAGAATAAAATAGGGATGCAAATCAAAGGCTCTTTCCCGTAACTGAGTTATATCTTAATAAAATGTATGAGGTGGGAGAAAAACATTTAGCTATCTATGATGTAAGGCTCCTATCAAGGGAGGATATCACGTATAAACAGAAGAGGAAAAATGTAAAGAAATAACCCGATGTAGCATAGAATATATGTAGAATTCTGAAAGTGTTGGCTGGTCTTACACCCGCTGATAGTTGTTACAGAGGAAAAACAGTAAACAATTACAGAAAACCAAAATTCATTCGCTATAGTAGTGGTCGTACTAAATTATAATGAAGCATTGATCAGTTAAGAATATGAAATGAAACGAAATATGAGATACAAGAAAAAAAACTCATAACATAGTCGTGACGGAATTGAGAATCTTCAAATTTGCTTTGTATTAACTCTCAAAATGTAAAAAACTCTGTTACAATCGACACAAAAAGGTCCAACCCCTTTCCTTTTCTTTCTGTGGTATATTTATACAGCTTTACAAATAAGACAAAATCTCAATCGTCACAAAATTTCAGTTATGACAGGGAGGAGAGAAATCACTCCATTTCTTCTTCTCTGTCTTCACTTGGTGCCAGATGTTTGTCCTCATGCCTGCTTGGTACATGCGACACATCTTTCAACCAGCTGGGATATCAGTCGTGACGGTTCTGCTTGACAGCTGGCTTCAAAGAAGTAACACTCTCGGGCTAACTGCGGCAGCCTGTCTTCCATCTGTCCGTCTATGATGTCGATGGTGCATAATTATGCGCTTGGTCTAATCATGAATTTGTCTATTTGGACTATGTCCACCATAGTCGCTTGGGAAATCTCGGCCGAATCTCTTTCCTCTTTTTGCTTCAGATCAAGCGATATTTTTTCCATCTCCATTTGCATCAACGCCTCGACATTACCTCCTCTCTTAATGCCTAGGAGATCGTTGTCTATGGAACTAAAAGCCTCTTCTAAAGAATTCGTTATCTTTTTGGCTTGTTGCTTGCCTTCGGCGATGTTGTGCTACCATTCTTTTAATAGAATGTTTCCTCTGGTCTGCTCCGCAATGGTGAACCTGGGAGTACTTCCCAAACCCTTGTTGTTTGTGGCTATTACAGCCTCTTGGAAGGTGACCCGTGCTGCTCCAGCTTCCCTTTCTCTGGTAGACAAGTTCTCCAAAACTTGATTTATCAACAAGCAATTGTCCTAAATCTCCCCTACCTTGCCAAGTAAATTTTGTTGGGCCACAGAGACTCTGCCCCAAATCTCCATCGCCTGGGACTGAAACATCCCTATATTTATCACTTTGCTTTCGACGATTTCCACCCTAGCCTGCAGCTGTTGGATCAAATCTCTTTGTTGGCTCGCTTGCATCTGACCATCTCGGTTCACTAGTTGTGCTTGCTTGAGCTTAGTCTTGAGTAGATCTATCTCATTTTTATCGGCCAACCTAGCCTGCTCTATTCCTACGCTCGCCTAGTCCTTGGCAGTTTCTGTTGATGTGGCTAGTCTGGCTTCAAGGGTCTTGATGAGGCGATTTTTTCTCTTAAGCTGGTTCTTCAAAAGCCTGACTGAAAATTGATTCGTCGAGGCATATGCTCCTAATGTCCCTACTATTTTAGTTGCGAATTGTTCATTCTTCTTGTATTTTCCATCAGTTATAACTTTATATTTCTTGGCAGTTGACTCTCCTTCCTGGTAGAATTCCCTCTTTACTACTTCCTTTCTCTTCTTATCGAAGAAAAACTCATTCAGAGGGAGTTCTTATAACCTTATAGGCCTCAAATCTTCATTGAAGATCCATCCTGCCTCAATATTTCCTTGATTCGACTGCAAGGGAGTAACTGATGTGATAGGTTCTCCGACCTGCTTTGTTGATTTTCCCAGAGTAGTAACCGAACTCTGCCTCTTCGGAGGGTCGGGAGTCTTTATTTCTACTTTCGGACTCTTGGTTTTCTCTCCCTCACCCTGGTGTTTTTCTTGATTGGGGTTCGCATCCTTAGAGCCTTCGACATCCTTTTGTTTGACCTCCGTCGAAGCTGGAATCTCGCCCCACAACACTGTGGGAAGACAAATGCGTCGATGTTCTTGGAACTTCAGAACATCGAATCTCTCCTCAGGTGCCAAGGTTTGTATCCAAGCTAGTATCTTGGCATAAGACCTTGCGCCTTAGAAAATTTCATCCGAGGGTGAATTATCGTGCTCAAATCTCTTGAGCCCGCAACTGGCCAGTTGATTGCCCACAACCCTCTGCGGATCGTGATTTTTATATTCAATGAGGACCAAATTTAGGTCCTCCAGGGTTGTTGCCTCGACTTTGGCATGCCTAATATCTAATAAAGAATAAGAATTCAAATGAACAGGAAAAGGTGGTCATACCTTCTTCGAGTATCCCTTTAAGCTCCTTGCTTATACCACCGATTACTATTTGTCTGGAAACCTCGCGACAAGCCAACTTGTCGGCAATGAATAATGGCAGTGCATGCGGGGGAACAGAAGCCCTGAAAACTCTAAGGTATGAAAATTTGGCCTCCACATACCAGTCGGCTATGCTGCTCAGATTTGTCACTATATTGTCCAAGATCCTGGGTGGTGGGTGACCGAAAATAGTGACATGGAGAGGCACCATCACCCAGTTGAAAATTTCGTACACAAAATTTGCAGCTTTGTTTTCCCATAATTTTGAATGATAGACGTGTATGGGCTCGTCTTCTGCTGGATTCCAACTCCAACTCATTAAGGGAAACGGTGTCAAAAAACAAACGGTGTCCATAATATATGCAGACATGAAGAATGAAGATGCCTTTCCGTTCTCTTTCTGTGCCCGATACTCTATGACTCGATTGGTCAAGCTATCGGACAACATTTTTGCCCAGTTGAAGGAACTGCCTTCGGCGACCTGAAACATTAGAGGCACCCACGGAAGATAAAAATGTGAGGTGTCCTCTTTCCCGTATAGACTGCATGTCATCATGGAAACGTACTTGTACTGTGGATCTAAAGAGGCGATTGAATATATGCCATGGCTATCATCTCTGAACTTCATGGTGTTCGAAACCCAATAATTTATCAAACTGGACATGGTTTTATCATATTGTACGCATTCCTTCTGCTTGAACTCGTCCAAGAATTCAGCACCATATGTGTAGTTGGACGTTGTGGGCAGCTTATACATGGCTTGCAGATGTTCCAGCCTGAAAGTCCCGATGGTGACTTTTTGCTCATTCATGATGGTTCTGGTCGGTATGTCAACATGATCCAATGCCCATCGGACCATATCATAATATGGCAATAGTCGTGGCCTAGCTGCTACTCTGTGCATTCCGGATTGGATGACTATTTTGTACTTGGTGGTTATATCATCTTTTTCGTTGTCACTAGAGTCATCGGAATAATCCACCAATTCTGCTTGCAGAACGTCTGAAACGAACGACCAATTCAGGATCGAGTCAATACTTTGAGGTGAAGTATCAACAATGTTATCTGAGCCTTGTCCTGAAACCTCAACACTGACCTTCGATGCTTTTCGCGGAGCCATGGTTGGGGATTGTTCTTTAGCTCTTCTGCAATAGAAATACGTATACATATAGAAGTCATCTTGCTCCAAGATAATGTGCTTTGCGTAATATGAAAATGAATTTGTTAAAATGAACCACAACTCTTATATATATTCAAAAACTCGGTACCTTTCAGAACAGGCCTGTCAAATCATATTTAGGAATAAATTTTTCCATAAAAATACGATCTTTATTCATCGATTTGCCCTATTTCCTAATTAATGCCATAAATTTTGGCGGTTTAAAATATCAGTTGGCGTAGTGAATGAATAAGGCTACCTCGTAAATTGTGCAAGCATCGAAACATGGGATATGTATCGATTTAGCTTAATTAATCCAGTTTTACCAATGTTAATCATTTCAGTACTCGTTATATAGAGGATTTTACCTTAACACTTCGAACCTCTGACACCCGAGACTATGATGATCGACTTTGGTTATTAAAAAAATAATCGTGATTAGGGGCTCAATTAATTTCATAATTATTATATGTGCCATATCGTGACTCGGAGCTTCGAAAATAAGTTTGCAGGAGGTTTGCATGCCGAGCTGCGAAACCACGAGATCGCGATAACATGACTTAATTAAAAAGGGAAGATAAACTTGGATTAAGGGATTGATTAATTACGTTTATATCCTTATCATGATTTCGCAAGTCAGTATTTAGACGGTGTAACTTTTGAAAAAGAAAACGTCGAGTGGCGAATTTCCGACATAACTTTTACCATGGTTTAGCTTTTACATTTAACCGTGACATGGGTTACTAAATTAAGGACCTCGTGTTCTCATCTATCGGGGCTACGACAATAAATTTTTGGATTTGGCGAACGCCGAGGTGCGAAAACCCGATGACTTTTAATCACAGTTTAGGGAAAAAATTACTCTCGTTACTGCCCTGGGTGAACAATTAAAGCGATTTCGCCATTTCGTAGATCGGGATGTGTGAACTATATGACTTATAGTATCCGACCTATGAGATCCTGAGGTAGAACAAAAGAGGAAACACTTTTATGAAAGGTTGGAATCGTCTCGAGAGTACAATAATCATCATTGCTCGGTGATAAAGCTTCGGGGATCTTGAAACCACAGAGGCAAAATACGAAAACTGTCTTTTGATTTCGAGCATTAAGAATTAAGTTTGTGACGGGCTAGAAAAACAAGGGTGGCTCCAACATAGGCTCCAACTAGGGATCCCGCTTTCTTTGAAGGTGGGAAGAACAATAGACCACGTGCCGATATTGGGTAAATGGAGTCAATAGCTTCAATCAGGTGAAAAAGGTTCCTGAGAACAGGGTGATGAAGGGGGAAAGAGACTTCGTTCTTTACCTTGAAAAGATTTTTCAAACTCAGATATTCTTTTTAAACTTAGCTGTAGTCCCTTTCACGACTTTCCCTTTCCCGCTACTAATTGCAGGTCTACTTTAAGACAATCGAAACAGTTCTAGGAGACCCAATAGATCTTGCGGCTATTAGCTTGCACCAAAAGAAGAAGATTATTTGTTTTTAATTGGGAGGTCCCGTCTAAACTTGGGATGTAGGTCAGGTTTTTTTTTTTTTTTTTTTTAAAA
>ML824841.1:7735-30533 GCA_009831015.1 Picea engelmannii | reverse complement strand
ACTCTTGTAGATATTTTCGGGGTTACTTTACTTTGACTGACTGTTTTTAGATTGGGTGAATCGTTTAAATTATTTTAACTTTTTCAAAGATTATTAAACCAAGAAACAACTCTGTTATTTATCAATTCAGCTAATGTTGCAGTTTGAATGGCGTTACCTCGGTTTTCTTTAACAGTCCTTTATAACATGTCTTTTGAGAAATCTCATCTTTACCTTTTCATTTCACTTTCTTTGCGCAATATGAAATTACTTTAGGTATCACCTATTTATGTCGATTTATTTCTGACATCGACTTTCAGTTTACTTCTCCTGCTTGTTTCGTATGCAGCTGGAATCCTGTAAAAGGAAAATATGAATCTTATCCGAAATGTGTCGAAATTTCATGAACAAAAAAAAAGAGAATCAAAAGCAATGTTTAAATGAAAATACATATATGTACACAAAATATAGATAATATTTTTTTATTTTATTTTTTTGAATCTGGCAACTGTTACATCATGGAATGCTTTAGATACCGCCCGTTGACAGGGGCATTGAGGAATTCTCCATCTATATTTTCCAGTAGGAAAGAATTTTTTCCTTCCAGAGACGAGACCCTGAATGGTCCATACCAGAGGTGGTCAAATTTACCATGTTTTGTTGCTTCTTCCTTTCTTGCATCCCACCTTAACACTAAATCACCTGGGAGGAATTCTCTGTCCTTTTCTTTGCGTTCGAATAATGCTTTCATGTCATCTTGGTACTTCTGCATCTTTTCATCTACTTCGACTCTATGTTGTTAAACCTCAATCAGCTAGTTAATTCTCCTGGTGACATGATTGGGTTCTTCATTTTGATCTTGCCATAACTTCATTACTAGTAGCGCTAGGTTTATAGGTAGAACATCATCTGTCCCATAGACCATTTGAAAAGGTGAAATGCCGATAGACCTTTTAGTGCTTATGAGATTCACCCACAATGTGTATTTTAAGTGCACATCCCAAGACCTTTTGTTTTCATCCAATACCTTCTTTATTATATTTACCAAGCTCTTATTATATGACTCGGCCAATCCGTTTCCCTGGGGGTAATATGTTGTGGAATGGACAAGAAAAATGTTATACTTTTGACAAAATCTGATCATAGCCATAGATTTAAAGGCCTGGGCATTGTCAATAACTATCTTTTGAGGGCAGCCGAATCTTGACAAAATATTGTCTTCTAAGAAATCGATTACCACCGAGTCTGTTTCCCTTTTGGTTGGAATGGATTCCACCCACTTAGTAAAATAATCTGTAGTTGTTAAGATCCACTTGTGTTGAGAACTGGAATGGGGACTAATCTCGCTTATGAAGTCTATACCCCATTGCTTAAATGGGGCTTCAGCTTTGACTGGAACTAGAGGCAGTGCCGGGAGCTTATGTTTACCTGCGAATAGTTGACAAGGGTTGCAGGCACGCACTTTGGCATTGACGTCTGAAAAGAGTTTTGGCCAGTAGTACCCAGCCCTCAAGATCTTGTAAGATGTATCTCTCCATGTGTGATTCCCCCCACAGACTCCCTCTTGAAATTCGTCTATAACCCGCTGAGTTTCTGATTCAACTAAACAGACTAACAGGAAACCGAGTGGATATTTCCAATATAGCTGACTTTCGGCGATACAATATTTAACTGCATGGAGTTTTAAAGTTCTGGCTTTAGATGGTGATATCTCATTTGGACATTTTAGAGTTAGCAGGTATGACACTATGTCTCTGTACCAACCCGATGATAAGAACTTCTCTTCGATCTTGTTTGGACTTGTTTCCTCATTCAACTCGTTTAGGTCTGTGTCTTCGTCGCCTTCTTGCAGGAAATTGATATCTAGGGCTCTGAAATTCGACTCGGCTAAGAGTTTGGCCAGGCCTTGCCCTTTTATCAGTTTGGTCGGTTTGACTTCCAGATCAAATTCTTGGATTTTGGCGAGCCATCACCCTCTTTTTCCATCGCTATCTGGCTGCACCAATATATCTTTCACAGAACTGGTAGGTACGTACGCAATTATCTTTGAGTGTAGTACATACGTTCTGAATGCCTTTAATGCTTTTACCATGGTGTATGCCCGTTTTTCTATTATATCATACTTCAGTTCTGCGTCTCTAAGGCTTTTGTTGAAAAAGGCGATCGGTTGTTCGAATCCTTCTTCGTTCTTTTGTAGGAGCACAGCGGCGATGGTGTGTTCGGAGGCAAACAAGAAGATAAGAAAATCTTTTAGATAGTCGGGGCTTGCTAACACAGGTGCCTCGCTTATGAATTTCTTAATATGCATGAACGATGCTCTGGCCTCGGTTGTCCAATTTACTCTGTTGTCCTTCTTCAACATCCCTGTGATCAATTTTACAATCTCAGCGAAATTCAGGATAAACTTTCGTAAAAAAATTATTCTTCCTAAGAAAGATTGAATCTCTTTTACATTTATGGGAATATTTATAGTATCTATTGCTTCAATCCTCTTAGGATCAATCCTGATTCCATCCCTAGATATGATATGACCCAAAATATTACCTTCCCGCATGGTGAAATGTGATTTCTTTGGGTTTAAATATAGACCAAACCTGTGGCATTTTTCGAAAGTCTGTTTAAGATGCATCAAGTGTTCTTCATCAGTTTTAGAGAAAACTGTCAAATCGTTGAGGTAAATGACTACGAACTTATCCATTTCTCCTATGAAAGTGATGTCCATAGCACACTGGAAGGTGGCCCCTACATTCATCAAACCAAAAGGCATTTTGTCATACATGAACGCACCCCATGGTGTGGTGAAAGAAGTTTTTTCCATGTCTTGTTCATTCATGGCGATTTGATTATAACCAGAGAACCCATCTATCATAGACATTCGGTTTGCTCCCACTACTTTTTCTAGCACATGGTCCATTTTGGGCAGCGGATAATTGTCCTTGAGAGACGCCTTATTTAAGTTTTGTAAATCCACACACAGTCTGATTTCCCCACTCTTTTTCCTTACCGGGACTAGGTTTGCTACCTAGTTTGAGTATCTCAGAGGTACGATTATTTTCACGTCTAAAAGTTTCTTAACTTCTGAGTAGGTATTTATACTTAAATTTCACTTCGGGAGGGAGGAACTTGGATATTTTTACCACCCTGGATTATTTTTCAGTTCCTATATCAAATTCCTCCACTTCTTCTGGTTGGGTTTGTAAAGTGGATTTTACAGGTACATCATTCTGATAAAAAAGTCTTTCTAAAGGAATCAATCCTTTTGGAATCTGGTTGTTTTTAAGGACTAGCATACGATGATCCGCAATTTTTTCTCGGAAGGATTTAGGATCTTCCCCTTCTTGCATGATCCATATCGGGTCATTTTGATTTTCTTGGTCTGCATGAGTTTCAGAGAATTCACCCACTGCTGCAAGAAATTTCTTAATTTGTTCATCATCTTCAAAAACCTTCAGTGTTGGATATTGTCTTGTATAGATGGTCTGTATCTGATTTCAATGTGATAATTCAATTTGAAAGTCGTGGGAGGAGAGAAGGTTGAATCTGCTTTAGCCAATGCATCAACATGTAAATTCTCTGCATGAGGGATAAAGGGGACATTTACGGACGAGAAATTTTTTTCCATGAGATCCCAGGCACAATTTCTATATGATCTTAATCTAGGATGCTTGGCTAGGTACTGTTGGTTTATTTGTTTGACTATTAACTATGCATCTCCGTATACATCTAAGTTATTTATCTTTAGCTTCTTGGCAGCCTCTAATCCTAAGACCAACACTTCATATTCACATACGTTGTTAGTGTAATCTATATCCCACTGCAATCGGTAGGAAAAAGGAACCACGAACTTACCTTTGGGAGCCACTAAAAGCACTCCTGCACCTGCCCCTTTGGAAGATGAGGCACCGTCAAAAGACATTTTCCAGACGTCGGTGCTACACAAATCCTTTGTCATGCAACTTGACTCTTCTCACTCTATATCGTTTTCCTCTGGACAACAGTCTAAACCATCATCAAAAGACAAGATACAATTTCCCAGATCTTGGTCCGCGATGTAAATAGGGAAATTGTTTGGGTTTTGAGGGTCGCTCACTGTATATGCTAATCTCGTTTCTCTGTACAACCGGGTAAACTGACCACCAAACACAAGAATTGTGGCTAACGTCATATCCAATTGAAGAGAACCCCCCAACTTGGCTCCCCATGACCTAGACAACAGTAAGCCATACTTAGGGGGAATATCTGCAATAACCACATCCATCAGGATACTCTTAAATGGGACTTGCGCCAGGGTAACTACCAGATCCTTTATCGTCCCCATACACTTAACCCTTCTTGATTCAAAAGAGTAAATATCTCCATAAGTTCTGGTGATCCGGAGACCCAATTTGTCCATAATAATCTTAGGCATAACGTTATGGGAGGCTGTAGAGTCTAACATGCAATTATGTAGCAATTGATCATACACATTTAGAGTGATATAAAAGGGAGCAATGGTGTCTTTGTCCCCTTCAAAATGGGGACCAAAAGTGATGTTAGGTTTGTCATCTTCCAGGTTTAAAACATCAGACTGGCTTTCTAGCTCAGAGACACCCATCGCTTTGGTAATTTGCTTCCGATAAACGAGGTTTTTTGCTAATTCTACCAAAGGGATTGGTATCTTAATTTTATTTATCTCATTTTCAAAATTGAAAGCTCCACTCACCTTGTCTGTTTCTTTGGTTTAGACTTCTGAATCCTTCCTTTCCGACTTATTCGTCTAGACCGCTTTATTACTCATGGTCCTGGTTGAAGACGTAACTTTATTTACTGTTTCGGTTCCTTGTGCTTGGGTTTCAACTTTTTCTACTTCGGACTCTTGCATTCTTACTACTTTAGTTTTGTTGTTGGGTAATAAGGTCTCTTCTGGAGTAGGCTCATAATTTTGGCCTCTTTGGAGGATTTTCTTGGGTTGAGCAGTCGAGATGGGCTTACTCTTAGATCTTAAGTTGTACTTGGGTTGGATCTCATCCATTATCATCTCGGTTTCTTGTTGAGATTCACAGAGATCGGTGTGATCACCTTCTTCACCCTTATTCTATGGTTGTTGTGTGTTTAGAGATTTTTCATAGTCTTCTCGAGTCAGATATGGTTGAGTGTAGTCATCACCGAAGTTCATGACATCATTATCCGAATCTCCGAAGTCTTGAAAATCATTCGCTCCTATAAAATTTTCATTCTTTAAGGGAGCTTGTATTTCTTGATCTTCATTTTTTATTTGTCTTTGCTGGTTCGGGGGGTCGGGGTTCCTCTTGAAATAATTTTTGGGGAAAGAGTCAACTTTGGCATGTTCGAGATCCATTCTGGATATTTTATTAGATAGTTCTTTAATTACTCTAGCCATATTGTCTACCCTATCATCTGTGGATCTATTAGACCTTGACGGACCTGCTTGTTCTCTAAAGTGTTCGGTCTCTCGATTTCCCGTTTCTAATTTAGCTTTAAGATTACCCGAAGCCATCATATTAGACTCTATTTCTATAGCATCATCTTGCATTCGGTTTAGGGTGGCTCCCCTTCTTTCTCGCAAAAGGAGTGCAAAGTACGGTTCGAAAGCTCCAGTGAAAGTTACTTTGGCCGCGGGTTGGGATAGTTTAACCTCGGCTGGGATTTTATTATACAGTTTGTTGAATCTTTGAATAAATTCCATGACTATTTCTGAATTCGTTTTTCTCAAAGACCCAAATTTGGTTAAATAATATAGATGACCTTTTCTCTCACCCCATTGTCTGAGGAAAGCATCTTCCAAAGCATCATAAGACAAGATAGATGCTGCAGGTAGGATCCGAAACCGAGTTTGGACCTGGCCTTCGAAGGTTTGGACAAGAAGTCTCGAATATACGTCCTCATGTTCGATACCCAAGATATCAGTGAATTGATTGAATAAATTAATATGTTCGTCCGCGGTCAGATCCCCTTCCTCGGTGAATTTCGGTAAATTTTTTATGTAATTTTCAGGAAGTTCGTGTAGAGGGACGGGCAATACTAAGGGAGCATATCTGGCTGCAAATTTCACAAACACTCTAGGAGGGGGGGTAGGCCCTTGGCCTCTAGCTCCTCCTAGAGGGGCTCCTCCCCCTCCTCCTTCGCTAAACCCTCCACCTCCTCCTATAAACCTTCCACCTCCTCCTCCGGTAGTTGTCATCATTATTTGTGGAAAGTTGTAAAGGGGATTTCGAAAAATTAAAAGTGAATCTTTATTTTCTTCGTGAAGAGGAAAATTCGACGAGGAAAGATAAGGAACGCGAGGAATCGGTTCCTCGGATTTGCAAGAGATGAAACCTAGAGAACCTCCGGGTGTGGAAACCGAATGTGTAACACACTCTTCAGAATTTGGTGAGGTCGGGAAATTTAACTAAAGGAAATATGGTATGTCAACTGCTGACGAACTTTCAAGAGGGCCCTTTCCTTTGTGTACCAAGGGGATTGTCGGATGAATCTCACTCCTAACTTCGGAGCAGTTTGGTGTTGAAACTTTAGTATCAAAGAGAGGACTGAGCGAAGTTGAGGGTTTGGAAGAACTCTTAGTCTTTAGTTGTGGGGTTTTAAGTTTGTAAACTACAGCGGTTGGCTTAAGAGAGCCTCTCACCTTTAGAATCTTCTCGGGATCGATAACGGGAGTAATCTGCTTACCATCCGGGTTTTTTTTGGTATTCCTTCGACTGGATGCCAGTTTATTATTCGTGGAGTCGCCAAGTGAAATATTTGAAATCCTTAAAAAAGGTGTGTACTCTTTGTTCACTATCAAAGGGTAACACTTTCAACGAAAAACAAATGTCGTTTTCCCAGGGAAAAATATTTCGTAACTTCGGTCCCCGGCAACGGCGCTAGAAAGATGTTGTTCCAGAGTCTGTACTTAAGGCTTATAAGTACATTGTCTAGGCATCCGAAAGTGGGTAAAAGGTGGAGAAGAGAGAAATGTCAACCTTCGGCAAAGGAAACTAGGGAAGATTTCTACATTGGCATTGTCTAGCTTCCAACTGTTCCTGGGTAGTTATATCTTGTTCAATGGCTGCCCATGAATGTTCAAGTTTGACCCGATTAGTAGCTGTTTTAAGAATAGTATTGAAAAGGTTTAAGGCAATGTGCATTTGGTTTGATAATCCGGGTTCGATATTGGGTTGTGTTGGTACAGGGACAGTCATTGAGGAATAGTAAAAGTAGGAAAAATTTCAGAGAGAGATTAAGTGTTGTCTCAATTTGGTCGTATGAAAGAGAATTTACAGTTTCAGGAATAAAATAGGGATGAAAATCAAAGGCTCTTTCCCGTAACTGAGTTATATCTTAATAAAATGTATGAGGTGGGAGAAAAACATTTAGTTGTCTATGATGTAAGGCTCCTATCAAGGGAGGATCTCACGTATAAACAGAAGAGGAAAATTGTAAAGAAATAACCCGATGTAGCATAGAATATATGTAGAATTATGAAAGTGTTGGTTCGTCTTACACCCGCTGATAGTTGGTACAGAGGAAAAATAGTAAACAATTATAGAAAACCAAAATTCATTCGCTATAGTAGTGGTCGTACTAAATTATAACGAAGCATTCATCAGTTAAGAATATGAAATGAAACGAAATATGAGATACAAAAAAACAAACTTATAACACAGTCGTGACGGAATTGAGAATCTTCAAATTTTCTTTGTATTAACTCTCAAAATGTAAAAAACTTTGTTACAATCGACATAAAAAGGTCCAGCCCCTTTCCTTTTCTTTCTGTGGTATATTTATACAGCTTTTCAAATAAGACAGAATCTCAATCGTCACAAAATTTCGGTTATGACAGGGAGGAGAGCAATCGCTCCATTTCTTCTTCTCTGTCTTCACTTGGTGCCAGATGTTTTTCCTCGTGCGTGCTCGGTACAGGCGACACATATTTCAACCAGCTGGGATATTAGTCACGACGGTTTTGCTTGACAACTAGCTTCAAAGAAGTAACACTCTCGGGCTAACTGCGGTAGCCTGTCTTCCATCTGTCTGTCTATGATGTCGATGGTGCATAATTGTGCACTTGGTCTAATCATGCATTTGTCTATTTGGACTATATCCACCATAGTCACTTGGGAAATCTTGGCCGAATCTCTTTCCTCTTTTTCCTTCATATCAAGCGATATTTTTTCCATCTCCATTTGCATCAATGCCTCGACATTACCTCCGCTCTCAATGCCTAGGAGATCGTCGTCTATGGAACAAAAAGCCTCTTCTAAGGAATTCATTATCTTTTTGGCTTGTTGCTTTCCTTTGGCAATGTTGTGCTCCCATTATTTTAATAGAATGTTTCCTCTTGTCTACTCCGCAATGGTGAACCTGGGAGTACTTCCCGAACCCCTGTTGTTTGTGGCTATTACAGCCTCTTGGAAGGAGACCTGTGCTGCTCCAGCTTCCCTTTCTCTAGCAGATAAGTTCTCCAAAACTTGATTTATCAACAAGCAATTGTCCCGAATCTCCCCTACCTTGCCGAGTAAATTCCATTAGGCCGCAGAGACTCTGCCCTGAATCTCCATCGCCTGGGACTGAAACATCCCGATATCTATCACTTTGCTTTCGACGATTTCCACCCTAGCCTACAGTTGTTGGATCAAATATCTTTGCTGGCTCGCTTGAATCTGACCATCTCAGACCACCAGCTATGCTTTCTCGAGCTTAGTCTTGAGTAGCTCTATCTCATTTTTACTGGCCAACCTGGCCTGCTCTATTCCTATGCTCGCCTGGTCCTTGGAAATTTCTATTGTTGTGGCTAGTCTGGCTTCAAGGGTCTTGATGAGGCAATTTTTTATCTTAAGCTGGTTTTTCAAAAGCTCGACTGAAAATTGATTTGCCGAGGCATATGCTCCTAATGTCCCTACTATTTTAGTTGCAAATTTTTCATTATTCTTGTCTTTTCCATAAGTTATAACTTTATATTTCTTGGCAGTTGACTCTCCTTCCTGATAGAATTCCCTCTTTACTACTGCTTTTCTCTTCTTATCGAAGAACAACTCATTCAGAGGGAGTTCTTCTAACCTTATAGGCCTCAAATATTCATTGAAGATCCATCATGCCTCAATATTTACTTGAGTCGACTGCAAGGGACTAACTGATGTGATAGGTTCTCCAGCCTGCTTTGCTAATTTTCCCGGAGTAGTAACCAAACTCTGCCTCTTCGGAGGGTCGGGAGTATTTATTTCTTCTTTCAGACTCTTGGTTTTCTCTCCCTCGCCTTGGTGTTTTTCTTGATCAGGGTTCGCATCCTTAGAGCCTTCGACATCCTTTTGTTTGACCTCCGTCGTAGCTGGACTCTCGCCCCGCAACATTGCGGGAAGACAACTGTGTCGATGTTCTTGGAACTTCAGAACATCGGCTCTCTCCTCAAGTGCCAAGGTTTGTATCTGAGCAAGGATCTCGGCATAATACCTTGCGCCTCAGAAAATGTCATCCGAGGGTGAATTCTCATGCTCAAATCTCTTGAGCCCGCAACTGGCCAGATGATTGCCCACAACCCTCTACGGATCGTGCTTTTTATATTCAATGAGGACCAAATTTAGGTCCTCCAGGGCTGCTGCCTCAGCTTTGGCATGCCCGAAATCTAATAAAGAATAAGAATTCAAATGAACAAGAAAAGGTGGCCATACCTTCTTTGAGTATCCCTTTAAGCTCCTTTCTTATACCACCGATTACTGTTTGTCTGGCAACCTCGCGACAAGCCAACTTGTCAGGAATGAATAATGGCAGTGCATGCAGTGGAACAGAAGCCCTGAAAAATATGAGGTACGAAAATTCAGCCTCCACATACCAGTTAGCTATGCTTCTCAGATTTGTCACTATACTGTCCAAGATCCTGGGTGGTGGGTGATCGAAAATAGTGACATGCAGAGGCACCATCACCCAGTTGAAAATTTCGTACACAAAATTTGCAGCTTTGTTTTCCCATAATTTTGAATGATAGACATGTATGGGCTTGTCTTCTGTTGGAATCAAACTCTAGCTCATTAAGGGAAACGGTGTCAAAAAACAAACGACATCCATAATATATGCATACATGAAGAATGAAGATGCCTTTCCATTCTCTTTCTGCACCCGATACTCTGTGACCCGACTGGTCAAGCTATCGGACAACATTTTTGCCCAGTTGAAGGAACCACCTTCGGCGACCTAAAACATTAGAGGCACCCACGAAAGATAAAAATGTGAGGTGTCCTCTTTCTCGTATAGCCTTGATGTCATCATGGAAACGTACTTTTACTGTGGCTCTAAAGAGGTGATTGAATATATGTCGTGGCTATCAGCTATGAACTTCGCGGTGTTCGAAAACCAATCTTTTATCAAACTGGACATGGTTTTATCATACTTTACGCATTCCTTCTTCTTGAACTCGTCCAAGAATTCGGCACCATATGTGTAGTCAGACGTTGTGGGAAGCTTATACATGGCTTGTAGATGTTCCGGCCTGAAAGTCCTGATGGTGAATTCCTACTCATTCATGATGGTTCTGGTCGGTATGTCAACATGATCCAATGCCCATCGGACCATATCATAATATGGAAATAGTCATGGCCTGGCTGCTACTCTGTGCATTCTGGATTGGATGACTATTTTGTTCTTGGTGGTTATATCATATTTTTCGTTGTCACTAGAGTCATCGGAATAATCCACCAATTCTTCTTGCAGAACGTCTAAAACGAACGACCAATTCGGGACCGAGTCAATACTTCGAGGTGAAGTATCAACAACGTTATCCAAGCCTTGTCCCGAAACCTCAACACTGGCCTTGGATGCTTTTCACGGAGCCATGGCTAGGGATTTTGCTTTAGCTCTTATGCGATAGAAATACGTATACATACAGAAGTCAGCTTACTCCAATATAATGTGCTTTGCGTAATATGAAAATGCATTTGTTAAAATGAACCACAACTTTTAGATATATTCAAAAACTCGGGACCTTTTAGAACAGGCCTGTCAAATCATATTTAGGAATAAATTTTTCCATAAAAATACGATCTTTATTCGTTGATTTGCCTTATTTCCTAATTAATGCCATAAATTTTGGCAGTTTAAAATATCATTTGGCATATGGAATGAATAAGGCTACCTCGTAAATCGTGCAAGCATCGAAACACAGGATATGTATCGATTTAGATTAATTAATCCAGTTTTACCAACATTAATCAATATTTCGGTACTCGTTATATCGGGGATTTTACTTTAACACTTTGAACCTATGACACCCGAGACTTCGATGATTGACTTTGGTTAATAAAAACATAATCGTGATTAGGGGCTCAATTAATTTCATAATTATTATATTCTCCATGTCGTGACTCGGAGCTTCGAAAATAAGTTTTCGGGAGGTTTGCATGCCAAGTTGCGAAACCGTGAGATCACGATAACATGACTTAATTAAAAAGGGAATATAAACTTGGATTAAGTGATTGATTAATTATGTTTATATCCTTATCGTGATTTCGCGAGTCGGGATTTAGACGGTGTAACTTTTGAAAAAGAAAACGCCGAGTGGCGAATTTTCGACAGAACTTTTACCATGGTTTAGCTTTTACTTTTAACCGTGACACGGGTTACTAAATTAAGGACCTCGTGTTCTCGGCTATCGGGGCTATGACAATAAATTTTTGGATTTGGCGAACACCGAGGTGCGAAAACCCGATGACTTTTAATCACAGTTTAGGGAAAACTTTACTCTCGTTACTACCCTGGGTGAAAAATTAAAGTGATTTCGTCGTTTCGTAGCTCGGGATGTGTGAAATACATGACTTATAGTATCCAACCTACGAGATCCTGAGGTAGAACAAAATAAGAAACACTTTTACGAAAGGTTGGACTCATCTCAAGAGTACAATAATCATCATTTCTCGCGTGATAAAGCTTCAGGGATCTTGAAACCACAGAGGGAAAATACAAAAACCATCTTTCGATTTCGAGCATTAAGAATTAAGTTTGTGACGGGCTAGAAAAACAAGGGCAGCTCCAACACATAGAAAGAATGTTTGGACTAATAAGTGTATGCAGGATCCTAGAAAGAAATTTTTGCAGGTTAGCTACCATGATCCTAGTGCATAGTATAGGAAAGTCTGGGGATCATTTAAAATAAAGAGAGGATTAACCCTTTGTTACAGTTGCAGAAGACCAGGACATCTTGCTAAGGAATTCCCTAGGAGAAGACCTAGTTGTCTTTGTTGCAAAGCTAGGGACCATGAAGTATTGGATTGTCCTAGAATGATTTCTAATCTTGAAGAAATGAACATGAGACAAGAAAACCCTAAGGCAGATCCAAAAACTAAGATTATGACAGAATCCCAGGGAGAATTGGAGAAAGTACTGCTACGGATGAAAGAAACCCTGAATGACCACCGACATGTCAGATTATCAGATATCTTCAAAGAAAAAGAGTGCCTTGAAGCAAGAATAGGAGACTTCGACATTGACTGTGTTTTATATAAGGAAACACAAGTAAATATCATGACAGAGAGAACTTGGGAATATATAGGGAGGCATGCTATGATTCCTTCATTAGGACGAATAGGACTATTCAAAGGAAATTTGATAAACCTATGTGGAAAGCTTGCTCGAATACCTATGAATGTCAATGGAACTTCAACGGAGGAATATTTTGAGATCATTAAATTTACTGAGGATGACGCTCCATTTACCATGCTACTAGGAAAACCTTGGATTGAAAGTGATCAAGCCAAAAGGCAAGAAGAAGAAGAAGTCTTAGTGCAGAAGAAGCAAGAATTAAAAGATTCCATGACTAGAAGGATCACACACTTGATTGAAGAACAACATAACAGATCAAAGCTATTTAACACCAGAAACATTGATGTCGAAGTTGCAAGAACACTAGAAGACCCACAGAAGATTGAAGTACCTATTCCAGATACAAAAGAAGTATCACCCTTGAATCTTAGAAAAGAATTTCGACAGCGTGAAGTAACTATGTCAAAATAAGATAAGAATAAGAATGGAAAAGGAATACCGAGATGAATCTCACTGGGAAGAAGGCTAGAATTCTAAGAAAGAAGCGAGCTAAGATCGACAAGTTGCAAAAGGTCCCAGAGGAAACCTCACAGAAGAAAAATTTGCAAAATTGGAGCTTCGTCGGGATATCAGAATAGTGACACATGGCACTTCGCCATGGTGAAGCAATATAGTTGTTGGAGACATTATAATTGTTCAGTTGACCCTCCAAATGGGAAGATAGGAATTTATGGTTCGCCACTAGACTATTGGGCCATGCCATAACGAGCAAAACAGAGTTAATGAAGCCTTCATACCCATTACAAGCGACCCGTTGTCGATTTATCTATTTATCTCGTCGCGCCATGCACCGAGAACACTTTTGCCAACTGAGAATTTGATCTTGTAGACTAATTTGATTTTATACACTAATCATCCCTCTCTTTCTCTCTATCTCATTATAGTGTCTAATTTACCCCCTGAACCCGAGATTGTTAACCCCGAGCATGTGTGTCGGACGAGTTGAGCACTGCAGAGAAAGTTGTTGAAGAATTTTTTATCGACCTCATGACTGAAAGAGTCATGTCGATGTATAAAAGTATACAAGCATCGTCGATGAGAGGACTTCTAGCCTCTTCGTCCACTACTAATGGATTTGAACCATACCAACCATCAGATGAAAAGAAAACCAAGCACAGGGATGATCTAGCGAATGCCAAATTGATCCCGACAATATTACCCGCATATATTCCACCTCTGAGTGGCGTAGTAAATCGAGACAACGTACCTAGAGAATTCAAGTACACCTTGGTTACGACATACCTCCCGAAGGGGATACGCACAATTTGCATAGACCAAGATAAGATCGCAGCGCTGAAGTTCAACGACTTCAACCTCAGCAACCACAAAGTCTATAACATGCTTGCTCCACATAAGTACCTGAATAGAACTAAAGGGAAGAATTCGAAGATCATCCCTCAACAATGGACTCATGACCTTGCACAATCCACCCTATTGAACGTCATGAAGATTCCCCACTTCAGAAGACACAAGGAGGTGAATGCCTGTGTCAAGTTGTTGCTGTCTTGTTACCATGGCGGCTATTTTTGGTTAAACCGTCATATAACAATTGATCTGACATTGATCCATCAGATCATGGGGTTGAGTATGCAAGGACCTAATCCACAAGATTTTTACCCAGGAAAATCCATGGATCGCGCTCTAGCCTAGAAGATCAAGGAAACCTATGGCGATGTCAAGAAGGGAACGTGAGGCTACAAGGTAGCTTCTATCTAGAGTGGCACAGTGTGCCTCACCTGTTAGTTGATTGCAGGGAATTTATTCAGAAAGAACCAACCCACCCAAGTCATTTGTCTTGTAGTCAACCTCACAGGGAAGTGCGCATAAGGACTTCAGATGAACTGGGCGAAGTACCTGGTGAACCAATTAAAACTCAATTGCAAAGAAGCTCAAGATAAAGGATACAAATTTCATTTCCGATGGTTATTGATCCTAATCGCTTTTATTGCTTGGGAGATGTCGGAAGGTGTGACCTTCCTGGACATCGAGCCTTTTGAACCATTGGCCGCGAATTTCAATACACTGTGGTACTCAAGTGATATGAATAAACAGTGGCAGTCCAATGTTGTTTTTCATACCTATTACAACCAACTGAAGACAACCATCCAATCTGAGCCTCGCATCACTCTGAACACTCTACATCGGTTCAGGCCCTTGATGAAGTTTAGCGTAGACCAACATTTTATTTACATCATAGCGTGCACTGACGAACACAAGAAACAACTTCAATCCTATTACAAGATGAAATAGGAGGACTTGGAGGAGATCACCTAGGACTGGGCGACGGACCTCCTTATTCCAGCAGACCCTGTGGAGATATCTGATATCTATATCCCAGAAACAGTGTCGGATACACCCAGACCTCGAAAGACAAAGAAGACCGAAGAAGTCCATGAATTAGATAGTGCATCCATGGAGACTACTTCCATCTCGCCAGAGTAAGGACGTGATGGCGAAGAGTTAGGTGACAATGAATTCGAGCAGAGGAAAGGAGATGAGGTTGATCCCCTGAAGAAGAGGAAAGGTTCACCTCTGAATCCTTCCTCCTGGAAGAAATAAAATGCCACCATGACCAATATGCAGGCCATCCTCACCTCTGACAACTTCGACTTCCTCATAGCAGCCCTACAAGATGCTTCGCTAGAAATAGCAAAGAAACAAGAATCCAAGCAAGAGGATTTGTATGATTGGATTGAGATTGAACTCTGAGGGGTACATCAGGACCTACAGGCCATCCACGCAGTATCCACTGTGCCATGGCAAATAGACTTGGGAGATGATCCATCTCAACTACACTGCCTAGATGATACAGTCGAGGCTTTCCTTATATGAGCACAAGAAGAAATAGCGCAATCCACCCAGGCTTTGACACAAGTATAGGGAGTCCTTGTAGAGCAATGCGGTGCTGTAGAATGGGAAAATATTTCTCTCCAAGAAAATTTTGATGAAGAAAAAGCCTAGATACAACAAGAAAAGGAACAGTGGATTGCAGAGCAACTCGAAGTAAATAAAATGGTCAACAAAGAACTTCTCTCTGTGATAGTTGTAGAAGAAAAGGCCGAAGATCAAGTTCCACAACAAGTAGCGCAACTTGAAGAAGTGATCCAATAGCTACAACAATGCATAGCATATTTGGAGCTACGCGCAGTACCCGAGATCCCTCAATATGTAAGAGACAAAAGGGAAGCAACCGCCAGGAGCACAGTTGAAAGGCTCAAGGCTCTTACCCTGGAATGTAAGCAGCTCACTAATCGCAATGCCCTAACATATGAATGACTCGTTGAGAGTCCATAATTAAGAGCACTGGAGTCGCAACTCCAAGACGCGAAGTATCAAGCTGAAAATATACAGGCGCAACTAAAGTCCCTGTTAGTTGTGGAAAGAATGAAGTGCTCCCAAGAACAAATAATTGCACATCAACAAATCCATACTATCTAGAGGAGAGTTATGGAGATAACTCAGAAACTCCAACCTGTGCAAGATAAGGCTTGTCAGTTGTTTACAGAGGTAGAAGGCCAAGGAGAAGAGCTAGAGCAGTTTGTCACTACAACATAACAACATCTAGAGGGACCTATTAATGATGCAACCATCCACGATTTCATTGAAAAGGAGGTCATAGAACAACAACAGATCGAAGTAGCTCGAGCCAAGCTTGATGCATTTGAAGCAAAACTAGTCCGACCAGAATGACTCGGGATGAGTCACAGGTGAGTGTTGGGGGCCTGTTGACCCTTGACCAAGTTTTGGGAGATCATTGGTCAAGTTTGACCTATTTTGGGACTTCGACAGCTTGTCAAAGAAAGAGTGTGGGATGAAGCAGAGATTGCGGAATCTCGGCCCCTTTTTAGGTCCTTTTTCAGATTTGGGAATATGTAACAGGATTGGGATGTTAGCCCATGGGTTTACCCATGTTTAGTCCTATTTTGTATGTGAAATAGAAGGTTAGGCAATGTAAGAAGTAGTTGGTATTTGAATAGTGCGCAAGAGTTGTGCAAGTTGGCTAAGTGCTAAGAGTTGGATCTGTGTGATCAAGAATTGTAAGGCTTCATGCACACTGTATGATACTTGCAGAGCTAAGTGCAAGTCATTGTAAGAGACCGTGAAGGCTTTGTGTTGTAACGCAAGGAAGGAGGATCTAGCAAGTTGTGCAGATCTCCTGGCCTATGAGAAGTAAGGTTTTGTGGCTCTCTGCATGTAGATGATTGATTGAAGATAATAAATAAGAAGAGTTGGTGGACGTATCCCCAAGGTGGGGGTGAACCATGTAAATACTATGCTATTCTGCTTTATGCAATGTTCTGATGTGTTTATGTCTTATGTGCTAAAGTTCTTTGATATAGATAGATAGATATGTTCATGCTTTGTGCTTATGATGAATCTGGATGCTAGATCTAACATCTATGAACTTGCTTAGTGCTTGAATCTTCTAGATCTGATCTGATTCCTTTTCTAAGTGCTTATATACCTTAGGTTAGGGTGAATGTTTCATGTTATTAAATACTGAAAAAGAATAAAAGAATGCTATAACACAGTGGAGGAAATGAGTGTCACATACAAGAAAACTAGTTCCAAAGAGAAAGGAACATACCTATGCTCAATGAAAGGAAGCATGTGCAGGATAAGGACACTCAGGGGAATGTTTCCTCCAAGGTTAAGGTGTCAAGTCGCAAAGGAAAAAATTGCAAGGCTAGAGACCTGTAGAAATTCATAAGCAAATGGTTCAACAATAGCGAGTCGAAGATGACATTAGGCTTAAAATCATGAGCGGTTAATATGCAATGCAATGAAAACTCAAAAAAAAATTGGAAGCCCCGTGGGTAGGTTACCCAACAAGAGATTGAGAGGAATTCATGAAGATTCAATGCAAATACATGGTGATACTAAACATGGCTTCTGAGCCTATAGAAAATAATGTTGCATGGGTGTCAAAAATGTCAGTGAGATACTAACTAGGACACCCATGAGGAGGTAATATCTACCATTCGTAAACAACACCTTTAAAGTAGCTTGAAGGTATGATGTTGTGAACGAATGGGGTGGACCCTATGGTATATATGTGAGAGATATGGATAAATCCATTGTGTAGGCGGAATGGGACCTACTCCACATGCTAGTAAAAAAATACAATACCTGTTGAAGAATACAAAAAGTGTTGACATAAGTATCAACATATGTTAGGGGGAGTTCTATAGGTAATGGAAAGAGAAATATTGAGAAGGATATATGCAACTTCAATGCAAAATCATGGTAGGTCTAAACAAAACTCCCAAGCCTAATAGAAAACTTGCAGCATGGGCGCCACAATGAAAAGGGGTTCTAAGCTAGGACACCCATGGAAGGTAGGATCTTCTGCATGAATTACAACACTTCTAAACAATAGATAATGTTTTTCATCACAACTTAGTGGGGTATATCCTAAGGAAAAATGAAATAGGAAATGGATAATGCAAAAAACAAGAAATGAAGAAATGTACCAAAGAAAGTTGTCTTCAAAGTCTTGTATATAAGACCAAAAAAACTTACCCAGAAGTTAATAAATCCAATATAGAAACCTCTGATAAAAACATGTGCTAAGGGATACATAACTTGAAAACAAGAAATCCTAAAAGTACAATATGTATAGAGGACCACACAACCTTGCGCCTTATGCATAGTAGTTCTCTCGGTAGAGCCCAGTAAAGATTATAGTTCAGGAAGAGGTCAATGATGCATAATCATAGCTTCAATGATGGCCTCATATAAAGGAAACGCAACATCCAAGAACTCGGGGCTCGAAAACACACAAATACCAGGGCTCGAAGTCTCACAAACAGTAAGATCGGAAAGAGGAAATGAAAAATTACTCGAGCCAATAGGGAGAAACAAGGGCTCCCATGCCCCCATTGGATAAAACACATGATCAATTGATGAGATGTTGTCTCGAGAGGGAAAACATAATTGTAAAAATCCCATATCAGGAGGAATTGAACACCGAGGATAAGACACCACATAATTCAGCCGTGACAAGGAAGATTCTACTCGAACACTAGGAACACACAAAGGGGAAAACTGAGCTTAAATCGAACTAGGATGGTGATTATCAGATGAAAGTTGATCAATACTAACAATGCTTCTGTTGTGAGGGAAATACATCACATGAAAGAGCGTATACACTACAACCTTCATAGCATAAACATAATCATGCCCAAGAATCATATTAAAGTCTAAAGGGCTTGACACCACTAATAGATCGACTAGAACAATCTTCCCACCTAACGTGATAGGAAAATGAGGAAGAATCCCCAAACATTCACTAGGTCTTCTGTCAAAATCAAGCAACTCACTGGTAACTGACACAAGTTTGGGAGAACAAAAAGTTTTCCAAGTCGAGGAGGATAAAATACTTATAGAGGATCCTTCATCTACAATACATCGGCGAACACATTTCAACATAGATTCATCTAGAACCTTTATTTGGAAAGGTTCATAAGAAGGAAGGTGAGGCTCCACAATATCATTCCAATCAAAGGAAACCATCATAGGACTTGGAGGGAGCATACTCAAAGAGACTGGAATTCTCCTTTTCTCATAAGTTATTGAACTAGAAATTCTAAATATGTATTTGAAAGATGCATTATTGCCCGAAAGAAGATTGGGATCGACCGAAGATTGTGTCGGCTCAACCACTTTGGAAGACAAGTCACTCTCTAAGAGAAGAGTGGGATTGACTGAAAATTACATCGACATGACCACTTCCTCAACCACTGGTTGAATAGGATGCAAGACAACATGGTCAAGAGATGCATCAGCCCCTAAAACAAGAGTGGTATTGACCAAATATGGGATCAACACAATCAATTCATCAACCAACGATTGATTATATTGTTGGGAGATTGATGATGACATAGAACTAGAAGGGCCTTCATACAAGGACCATGCTCTTTGTACCATGACAATAGCAGGGCACAAATGAGTAAGGTGATACCCTTTGCAAAGCTTACAAAGGAACTTGGGCTTATGTCCTATTCATATAGGGTTCTCAACAATATCAATTCCCCTAGCATGACTTGCAATGGCCAATGGGTTTCCCCCAACATGACTTGCATTGGATAGGTGTTGATATCCAACATGAATTGTAGAGGTTAGTGACATTTTTCCAGTATGACTACCAGTGACTAGATTTTCTCTCCCAGCATGACTCACAGAGGGCGGTTGATTTCCATCAACATGACTCATAGAGGGAGGTTTCTTTCCCTCAACATGACTCGCAGAGGTTGTTGACCCATCTCCAACATGAATCCCAATGAATTTAGTCACGATTCCTACATGAATCACAATGGTTGGTTTCTTGCCCCCATCATGACTCATAGAGGATGGTGACAAGTCTCCAACGTGACTAGCAGAGGCTGGTGACTTATTATTCTTACTCTTACTCTTCCTATTCCTTTTAGACTTCAACTTACTAGTAGAAAGAATTCCACCGAAAGAGGGAGAAGGAGAAGGAGTAAACTTGGAGGAAGTAGAAGGTGAAATATCAACATTTGTATGATTCCCATGACATAAGGTTCTTATCTGAGAAGCATCAAGAGATTTAAGGACATTTAGAGTGGTCCCAACCAAATCGGTAGTGCTACATTCAACCCAAGAATGTTAAAAGTGGCCATCAAGGGGGCACCAACGTTTCTAAAGAAAGAAAAAGTGCAAGAACCCCCTTTGGCATGGGTCCTTGGTTGGTATCCTCAAGAACTTTTGCATGGATTTCTTATGCACAAGTTCATTCCTTGTGGGGTTTTTATTTCCATAAAATCTTCATGCACTAACTCTAACAAACCAACGGTATAAAAACACACACCTTCTAGAAGATGACTCCATGCTTTCAAGAGAAATATCAGGGGTCCTTCCTGACCAACGGAGTGGTTGGCCAACCAACCTGAATCAATGATAAAAAAGAAGTGATATTGAAACAAACTAGGGCCAACTATACAAAGAAACAATCCAATAAAAATCCCTAAGACAGACATCACAAGCAAACAAATTTTCCAAAACTCCATCCTGAGTGGATAAGGTCCTGAGTCCAAAGCAATGAAAAAGTGGAAAGAGACCTTCCAGACAAAGGCCCGGGTTGATTAAGTCCCATGGACAAAAGAACAAAGGAGTGAGAAGTAGTTATCCCAACCTCCACTGACCAACCTTATCTAGTGCAAGAACCCATGCTTTGCGGGGAACCCTCCATCAATACTGAAAAGTGTGATACAAAATCTTCCCCATGTACCACAACAAACCTCCGCAGTCACCTCTAAGATCCCTAGGAAAATAAAATAAGTTCACCAAATCACAGTCAGTGTCTGGGGGGTACATTCGACAATTGGGATAAAATGTATGGGTAGGGTGATTGAGCCTAAAACTCTTCCTGATACTGACACCAGATGGATTAGTATCACTTCAGGAAAATCCCCCAATATGCAATCTCTCCACTACGCTCAGTTAAGCTTTGGAGGGGAATCTCCTAAGCTCTCCTTTACAAAACCTCGTGTTTAAATCATTTTTTAGAGGAGCTTCCTGACTATACTTATACAACATTTTTATTTGAGACTCTCCCAATCTCAGACTCCTATGTTTTTTTTTTCTGGCCTTGGATAAATTAACTCTCAAACCTAAACCAATGCCCTAACCCTAAACTTGTTTGTGAACCATAGAAACAAATTCTAGTACATTTTAATTTTAGAATTCATTTTAGTAGTTGTCTTTACTCAAAGGGTATGTATTGCAACTGATGTTGTTTGATACTCTTTCAAAAATGAAACTTATAAGAACACCGACAAAGAAAACTTTACACTAATTCTTCACTGAAAAAGAGTTTCAAAAAAGAAAATGCATGAACAATCCTTCAAACCTTGAAATGAAATTTTTTCCTTAATTTTATTTTGAAATGATTTCAATATGAGGATAAAACAAAATCCTATGCTAGTGTCATTTTCTTTTTCAAATAACAATGCAAAACAATGCAAAGAAAGAAAGAGACCTAACTAGCAAAAAACTAGTTTTTTTTTGTTTTCTTTTTCTTTCTACCAAAGAAAAACTAATAAAAGATGCTAAAAGAAAGAAAATTGTTTATTTTTATGATTGAAAAATCCAAGGAAAACACAAAATAAAAGTCTTTATCTCAAATATAAAATCAAGTTTCAAAGATGACCACAACAATGACCAAAAAATCGAGATGTTGAGAACAAGACTAGTCTTATAGTCATGCAATCCAAGGGATAAAAGGGAGAAAAATATGGATCAAAAACTTTTTTTCTTTCATTAAAATTTAAGGCCTTACTAACCTCCTATAGGTCACAAAAATTTTCAGGACCAAACTCCCCCAAAAGACCCCCAAACTAGCTGAAACAAGGCTCCAAAAAGGCTGAAAAACAAGCAAAAAGGTCACTTTTTGGAGGCATCTGTAAGTCACCCCACTGTGAATTGCAGATATAAGATTATATACATGGTTTTTATCACTATAGGAAGTGCATATGAAGTTTATAAAAGTTTTTTCCTTCCACAAAGTGTGGATATATGTGATTTGGCCTTGTCCACAACACAAAATATGACCAACACTTACGTGTTTTTGGGAACTAAAATCTGCGCTTCACCCCTGGATAAGGGTAGTGTATGTACATATTTTATGTGAAAACGAAGAGTGTATACAATTAGAAAATCTTGGAAAATGGATATAAATCCTAAAACTCAAAATGTAGCAAAGAGACGTAAAGTAAGCCAAAAACACTGGGAAACCAAGAGAAAGGACTTTTAGAATGATTTGAGATTTTTTAGAGACTTAAAACAACAATCAAAACAAAAATAAAAACTAGCAAGCTCATATTTTACTGAAGAACCAAACCATACCCTCCCATAATTAAGAGAAAGGCTCAAAAAATCAAGTTTTTTACACATATCTATGATTGTGTACACTAGGACTAGCAGACATTCGCGGGTCATACAAAGGAGAATCATGGATATCCATGACTCATAAAGGGACAAAGCGTGGATGTATGTGTAAAAATTGAAAAAGAAAAATTCAAACTAGAAGGAGGCTTCCAAAAACTTATAACCCAAAAATCATGATGCAACCTATCATTGACATAACTTCTAATCAATTTTTCTATTACAACCCACCCATATAAATATTGACCAGAAACTAATATAAGGACTTAACAAAAAATCCTACACAAGAATTTCATGATCATGAAGTATCATATTCAAACCATGTGTCTCACCCATGCCCACCCTA
>ML824840.1:33466-49370 GCA_009831015.1 Picea engelmannii | reverse complement strand
AGCTTTATAATTACAAACAATCATGAAACATTAGTGTGTATAAAAAATATTAAAAAAATATAAAATTTTATAAATAAAATTGATATAACAATAGATAATGAATATATAGCTAATTACCATGGGAAAATATTCATTTGATCCCCTATCAATGTGCCCATATCTCCTACAATTTATTTTAGTTGTTGCTATTAAAATTATTACAGGACATATAGTACAACATCTTCTGCAAGGGAAATAACATTTACCGTCATCCTTTTCACCCTCTTTACTTTTTTTCCCACCTCTAATATTTTCTGACATTCTTCCCCACATCAATACAATGATGATTATCTTATAAAATTGAGTGGTGTAATAAAATATCTATGATATTTTTCTAATGTAATTGACATATTAAATTAAATATGTTTTTCGCTTGACAAGAACACCTTATACCCTTTATGAACCATCGTCATTATAGAAAAACTGTGACAACATCTTTAAAATGGAACATATTTATAATTTTTTGTCCATCTAAATTCCGACGACAATTGACCAAGTCAATGTTGACTTTGTCAAATAGTGGGTCACTGTTTGAAGAGAGAAATGGTTAGCAGTAGTATCATCGGTATTTAGACAAATATAGAGGTTCATCGCAATAAAGACGCCTTGTCCTAGACTTCGCAAGTGTGGCAAACATCCATTTTCATTTCAAGTCCGATGAATTCGGGTGGGATTGAAAAAAAATTGAACAATTGAAATATTTATCTTGTAGTTTTCGACAGTACGACCAATTTTTTCCATACTGTCAGAAATAGTTCGTTGGAAATTTTTAAATATGTAGTATTGGTCGGACAATAATTTGTCATCATATAGGATCAAATAGATGATATGCTTTCAACTCTTCAGAGTATCCCATCATGATGCAAGCATGACTCTTTGCATCCAACTTCTTTCGACAATCATCAAGGATGTGGGTTTCTTCCCATACCATCATTCGATTAGATTCATGAAAGGAACAACTCTAATCGAGATGCGATTGAGCATCTAATTGGCACAATATACTCTTTCATCCTAAAAGAGAGGAGGTAGGGATTTAGCCTACAAAATACATCTATCCATTTCGATCAATGCCCATTTTTTACATTCTACAATTACATTCTACTGAGGTGTGTGAGGAATCAACTGATATGAAAAATCCTTAGATTTTATATAGTCTTTACAAAATATAAACATCTACTTGATCTTCAAAATAAAAATGTTCATTTGACTAGTTACAGATATATGTGAAACACTTATCAATCCAAATACACTTTAATGATAGATGACTTACAAATTAATTGAGAAAAAATAGAACAACAATATTAAAATCACATACACAAGTTTGATAATGGAGTTCACCCAATTTGGGATACATCTCTATGTCTGCTTCCAATAGAGACCTTATTTATTAATGCTCAAATGATTATGTTTTATAATGACCTTTTTACATGCTTCTCAAATGCAGAAACAAAATGCACCATTTGATTCCTTGCGAAAAATCATGAAAATGAGTATAAAGTTCCTAAATTTTCGTCAAGGGACCTCTCAACACACTTTACAGTGTAACCTCAAAGTCCTTGTACCATTGGGCACATACTTTAATAAACATAATTTCACACTGCATATAAATTCATGTGGCTCGGTGTGTGTACATACCTCGAGGTCCATGCACATATATAGGGTGCAGGCCCAACAATCCACCCACACCTTTCGTTGATTCGACATCCACTTTAACTATAGGTTGTTCGGAATCCCATAAAAAAGGATTTCATTGGCCTAGTGGTTAGGCCTCTGGAATATAACCCAGAGTTTCCAGTTTTGAATCCTCGATGCACACGTGTTGGTTCATTTTGTTGTTATATAGTTATATGGTTATATAACCATATACTATATATATGGTATGGATATATCCATTGGCATATTCATTAGATCAACCTCCCGTGGACTATGTGTTGGTCACATTGCATAGCATAAAACCATGGAATATGGGTCAAGGGGTAGGCCCTCGACCTTATTTCCATCCAAATGAAACTTTAATCAAACTTAAATATAAGTTAACCCCCAATACGGTTAAGAACTAATTTTGTGGCATGACGGTAAGAGAGGCTTTGTTAAGGATTATGGAGGTCACGAGTTCGACCCCCATCGACTCCATAATTTTGGTAAACATTAACCATAATTGGGTAATGGGAGGTCAACATATGGTGGCCTCTCATTGGTATTCCCCTACCATGTGTCACCTATTGATTAATCCACTTGGATTGCAGAGATATTGAGTCACTTTCCAACACATATGCCCAGTCAACATACGGTCGTCCCATGTGGCACCTTGGAGTATGGCCACATAATCACCATATGGTTGTACAATCATGTCACGTGTAACTCTTGCAGTGGTAACAAATGTTACCCTTTTAACCCCTTTGACTTTGACTTTTAACCTAGTTGACTGGTCATAAATTTTGCATACAATGTCCGTTTGAGGCAATTTTTGTGTCATTAGAAATCTATCGTCGAGATCTACTCATTGATGGTGTTTTTTTAGATAATTTGGGATATTTGAATTTTGAGCATTTCTGAACCATTATGGACCTTTGTGGATGTTTCATATCCTCCCACATTCATGAATCCTCCTAGATCATTCATCCCTATTGGAAGCCTTTTGGAATACCAAAAGATTTGATTACTCAACAACTAGGTGAGAGTAGAGTTTCCTCACCCTTACGATCTCCATCCATTTTTCCTTACTTATTTTTACTCCTTTAAGACCAACTCGAAGATATTCCACATCACCTCATTGTGAAGTCCTAATTCTTCTATCGAGAATAAATTCTTCCTGTAGCTCGTCCATATATTCTGGATAAAAATCATCAACTGTTGGAACCTAAATACTTTCATCTTCATCCATAATCATTGGAGGCTCATAAAGATTCAAAATCTCAACATTTACCACTGAATACATTTTCATGTAGGCTGGTAGATCTAAATAAAAGAAATTAGTACCAATCTTCTCCAAGATCTTGAATGGACCATACCGGATTGGCCTTATCTTTTTACCTTCACTTTTAATTATATCCTTGCTAATATGTAACCATACTTTATCACCGAATTTAAATTGATGATCAACCTGATGTTTGTCATTCCTTGCCTTGTACCTGGGTTGATTTTTCTCCAATTGTTCTTGCACTGCTTGATGTACCTGTTGAATGTTTTTGAATGAACCTTTTAGATTTATCTATATCATCTTGTCCATATTCTTTTCCTGCTTCTCTAAAAGAAAATTTCATAGGTTATTTAGGAAAGTACCCCAAACATACTTCAAAAGGATTTTTCCGAGTAGAAGAATGCATGGCATGATTGTAGTCATCTTGTACATAAGGTAAATGTTCATCCCATAACTTACAATTCTTGTTGTAGTATCCTCAAAGTAGATATACCATTGTTATGTTTACCACCTCTATCTGTCCTGTTGTAATCTAGGGGAAAGTAGGGAGTGTTACCATTAGAACCTTACATAGCCACCATATATATACATGCATACACTTAGAAATATATAGAGTCATACACAAGTAATGAGATCCCAAAGAATAGTCCTTTATTATATGATAGACAGTACAACACAATTACATATAACCTCTCACATGAAGTTATCTTATCCTTCATGTGCTTATCTATTTATACCTATATCAAGTAGTTGTAACTACTTAACTGCCTGGGTTGGTTGGTTAACAGAGACTTTGACCGAATTCTACTTCTAACTACATTAGTCGACTGACAAGTTCTAAGTTGACCGTTGAGTCTATTTGACAGGGCTGACTATCCCCTATAACATCTCCCCCCACCTCAATTCCTAGCTTGTCCCGAGCAAGTGGGGTTCATAAAAAAATAATGTTTTTCATATTTTGATTACAATATTAGAATATGGAGAAGTATGAGATGAAGAGAGAAAGAGAAGCATGTAATAAGAAGAGACAAAATATTTATGTGACAACCGACTTAAGGTACTATTTCCAACTGTTCTATTGTTCCTGGAGTTTCACCATTAGCTTTTTTGAATTCCTTGTTCTTTCCACTTTCTGTGCCGACCTTGAAAGTTGTTTGAACAATACTAGGGGATGAATTCTTTGTTTTCTTAATGAAGTCACATCATATGTTGATCGTCTATTGCACTTCGATATTTAGAATCTTCGTCTGGGTAATCACGTTGACTTTCTCTGCTATACTTGATGTCTGAGAAGTTCTCAAATCTTGATCGAATTGTTGTTTTGTATATTTCATTTTACCTATCTGAGGCATTTGGCTACCTAGTCATTTTCTAACTACACTTTGTGTCCCTCCTTCTCCCATTCCTGCTCCTGTTGTGATAGTTGTTGCTCTATTGCTCTTTCTTTTTCCATATGCATGGTGAGGGATTCTTTTATTTTGTTGTCCATAACCAAGTTTATTTCCCTTTCAATAATGTCGATTGCAGCCCTTTGTGTCTGACATTTATTGAATGCGTCTGAAAAATGATTCAGCCATTCATTTACCACAGAGCTTAGTGTACTAGATTCTTTGGTTACTTTAAGTATGTTTTTCTTGAAGCCTTTCATATTATTCCATTCTTCTTCTAAGACCGTGTTCATTTTCTCTTGGGATATTTGTATTTCTTTGATTGCTAAGTCATGTTTTTGCTCGAATTCTTATTTTTCTTTCCTCGATGCATGTACTTGTTGTCGGTGAGTTTTGTTGGTTTTGATCATTTAATTGATTAGTTGTTTAAAGACTTCTAAGGGGTTCTGCACTTATGACATTTGTTCTATCCCTTCATTCAACCTGACTACTTCTCTACATCCTTCTAAGATATTATTTTTCTCTTGTTTTAGTCTTTCGACCCAGCTTCCTTCTTTCAACACCTTCTTCCATCTTCTTGATGATTCTTTTGAAATAGCTCCATGTAAGTCGAACAAGTGTTTGTCGAAAATTGCTCTTGGGTCGAATGAGGTTTCAACTGAGGACCTTGATGGAGTCGATGTTCCAATCATTCTTATGGTAATAATGGAAAACTTCATTTTCTTTTTTTTACCTAAATATTTGGATATCTGGTCGTATTTTGTTACCGTTTGTTGTGTTGTTGGGAATATTTGTTCACTTGTTTCATCTTTTTCTTCTTCCTCATGCTGGGTGTTTTGTACCTCCATATCTTCTTTGTCCCGGATCTTTGGCTCTTCTGTGTTAATCTGCTTAGCTTCCGGAGGATCTATCTCTGGTAAAGGATTTTCAATCTGTGACTTTTCGATGTTCTCCGCTTGTATGCTTTGGATGTCATTTTCTGGCGATGTTTCCTTATCATTCTGGTTAATCTCGACCTGATGTGCTTCAAATGACCACAAGACTTATTCCTATTGATTTAATGCTTCAAATAGATGGACTGCCTATTTTTTTGTTGGGACAACCATTTCATCGACTTGTATTGATTCAACTGAATGTTGTGGTGACATCGATTTTCTAGTTGTCTACTACTGTACCAATTTCATGTCTATTTCTTCGATAAAATCCTATTGTTCCATATTGATGGTTTCTATCTCGATGTCATCCATCTTGATTGGTTGATCTGATATGTGGCTTCAGGACATTCACTGATGATGAGTTTTCTCTTCTTTTTCTTTTCTGGAAATTATTCTATGGCCAGGATCATATCTGCTGGGCGTGACTCCCCGGTGAGGTCGATTGCAGCGTTATGTGTTCTTTTCTTGCTTGGTGTTTCTTTTGGTCTTAGTTCCCATTTTGTCATGTTCACTATGAATTTTGTCAGGCTGACAAAAGTAGTTGTGCTTTCTGAATTCTTCTGCCTCTTTTCCCCTCTTGTTTCAATTTGCTTGAGCATGGTTTTTATGCTCTTATATTTTTGGAATGCCTCCTTCATTTGTGGTACAACCAAGGAACTATATGTCTTCTTCATGTTTGTTGTTTCTTTTCGAGTTTGTTGTAATTTGACGATGATCTTGCAGGTGATACTTGTCATTTTTTATTTAATGATGGGGTCGTTGAAGTTGATTCCCTCATTCTTCTGGAATGTTTCTCTATGGATCTCCTCTATTTCGATCTCTAGTGCTTCTTCTTCAACAACTTTCTTCCCTTTGTTCTTTTTACTGAGTTGTTTTCATTTTCCTGGGGAAGGATTTGGAGGGATGATTGTCAGAGATTGTAAGTATTTGAAAAATGAAATTATATAGAGAGAAGTTTCTCTTTATTCTTCTTTTTCCCCATCGGTCAATGGAAATATTATAGGAACCCTTTTCTATTGTGCCTTAGGTAGAATTTCTAAATTCTAGTTGATTTGTCTTTCCAATTCTCTAAATATTTCTTCCACTGTCGGTTGGTAATGTAGTTCTTTTGGTTATGGCACTGACGCGAATCCACACCAAAGCTTTGTGAAGTCGAGGTCGAGTTGAAAATGACAAGGTGATGGAAGTGCTTGAGGAATTTCTTGCTTGACTCACCATCTATGGGTACTATATTTCAAGCCTACGACCCACAACCGAAACATATCTTCTGATGGGAGTGAGGTTGATGTACCTATCTGATTTGAGGAGAAACCTTTGTTTGTATCCATTGTTAGGGTATTCTTAGATGTGAATGTTGCTTCACCTACAGGCCCATATTGTTCCATTTTTATCTAGATTAGCAATGATGAAAACTTGATGGCTCGGCCTGAATCTTGAACTTCCTTGCAGTTGGTTCTGAGCATGTCGGCCAAATGTTCCCCCCAATTGAACCTTTCTGAATTCTGATAGACTTGAATTATTTTCTCGACCATTATCATCTTTACGTCGGACACCCATCCCGCTGGTGTGAAGCACAAAGAAATTATGATGGCAGTCTAGCGGGCTTTTGGGTCAGCGATTTTTTTAATCAACAATCCATTATATTTTTTAGCTGTCGCCGACCTTGTTAAAAATTGCATCCAGTTGTTAGTATTGGCCGATTTGGGTACCTTGGTCCCTTCCCTTGGGATTACCAATATTTGGTAGAGGAGTCTGCCACTTATTTCTATGGGCTCATCTAACTAGAGGTAACCTTGATGATATCGACTAACAATAAAATTTTCCTCTTCTTCTTTCCATCGAGCCATGTCAGCTACTTGTGGGGTGCCAAGGATATGTTGGATTCTTGTTTTTTCTAGGAATTTAATTTCTTCTTTCCAACTTCCTTCCCCCATTTCCCACTCTGTGAAATTTATCCAATGCTTTCTCCAGTTTGTTTCCTCCATCTTCTCTAGCCAGATATTTTTTCATTCGGATTTGCAATGGTGTCACAGTGGCTTTGTAAAAAACTTGCCTCATTCTTGAACCTTTTGTTGCACTGTCGACTTGACTTCTCATCCTCGACATTTGTTGATCCTGGTTACTAGTTTTTGGAAATGATGGAGAGTTTATAGGTTTAGTTGTCTATGTGGTTTTCTCTATTCTTATCTATGGAGGAAAAAATAACAATTAGGCAAAGTTGTATGCTTCTTCCAAATTTATAGTTGGTGGTGAGAGCATCAGGTTCAATGCATCTAGTTGTTCTCGTATTTCATTCTCTTTCGTTATAAATATTGGTGGTATAAATGGGTCGAGCGAGTGGACGTTTAAATCATTGTTTGGTTGGAATTCGTTTACGTCCCATCAACCATTAAGTGTAAGATATTGTTTTTGAATGTTTCATATATCGGTGTATTCAATGGTTATATGAATGAATGTACAATGGTAATTTCTATAATTAATGTTCACATCGACTTTTACCTGTCCCCAACTAAATTCTTTGTTTATGTCGGCGTTGATGTTTTCTCGATCAGCATTTTCCTAGACCTAATCGACGAGGTTTACTCTATTGATACATGGTCGATATGTAAGTCGACTGATGGAAGTTCTTGATCCATCTTTATTACTGGATTGACTTAGTCAATGTCGATGATGGCTTTCTTGTTCGTCCATTTTGCTAATTTTTATCGAGTCTGAATGGTGTCATCTTTTGTCATGCCAATCATGTTCTCTTGTTTTTTTTTCATATGATCTTCACTAGCCTGATCTACGCTTGCTTGAACCACTCTTTCTTGCTCCTGGAATGATCCTTTCACTTGATTATTTTCTTATGAGTATTTTTCTTAAGTCGATCAATGGTGTAGAACATCGAGAATATCTTCTACTATTTTGTCTCAGGCTTGACCAAGGGTTGCTTTCTCTCTCAATTTTACTTTATTGTTGCTTTTCCTTTAGTGTTATGACTATTCTTTAAATACTTTAACTTTTCAGTTTGTTATACCTAAATTTGTCTAACTTCCTTTTTTGTTTATTAATTTTAAGCAAGGTTTATTTCTAATAAGTATGATTAGTTATTTTAGTTGGTTCTTGTTGGCAACTTCCTTCTATACTTTGCCAACATGGTTCTTTTCTTTTATACTTGATATTTCTTTAAACGGGCACCATTAATCAATTTCTTAAATGGATTCCCCAATAATGTTATAAGTTGGACTACTCGAGTCAGTTGAATGTATTCCACCACATAAGGCCCCAACCATGTTGTTTCCAATTTTTTGGGTTTACCTTTTATACAATTGTCATATAGTAAGACTAAGTCTCCCTCTTTTATATCCTTTTTCTTTAAGTGATGATCATTCCATGCTTTTTGTTTTTGCTTCTAAACCTCTTGGTTATGGATCGCTATTAGCCTCTCTTCTTCCAACTTGTTCAATTGGTATAGTTGGTCATTCATTTTTTTTCTCTCGAAAATTTTTATATAGTTGTGACCCTGTCAAAATTAGTCCAAAATTGTAGCGGGATAACAACTTCCTATCCGTAGACTAGCTTGAACAGAGTTTGTCCAATCGATCATTTGAATGTTTATCTATATACCTAGAGGATTGCAGGAATCTTGTCATCCTAGTCATCTTTATTTATGCCATAGATCTTTGGAAGTCCCATGTGTAATGTTTTTTTAAAGGATTCAACTACCTCGTTTGTTTGTGGGTGATAGGCTATCGTTTTTCTATGGTCAATTAAAACAATTTCTAGTAGAACTTTAATTGTTTCATTTACAAAGTGAGTTCCTTGGTCACTGATTAGTGTCATAGGATAGCCAAATCTTGTGATTATGTTCTCATGGATGAATTTAGTTTCTACCTCTTTGGTACAGGATTCGACTGGCTCATCTTCTACCCACTTAGTCACATACCCGACTGCAATAATGATGTACTTGGCACCAGTTCTTCTTTCCCTCTGTGGAAATCGCCCGATGTAGTCAATAGCCCAGATTTCGAAAGATCGATTAGGGTTTATTGAACTTAGTGTCATTTCCTTTTTCTACAAGGGTCATCCAAGCCTCTGAAAGCTATCATATTTTTTAACTTGATCCCGATAGTCTTTATGAAAATTTGGCCACCACAGGCCTACTTGTAGTACCTTCCTGGATGTTGTGTCAGCCTAGAAATGTCGTTTGGATGTTCCTGCATGGGCTTCATTGATGATATCCTCTCTTTCATGTTATGGCACACATATTCTTAAGACATCATCCATTCCCATTTTGTATAAGTATTTGGTAATGATTGTGAACGGTGCTGCTTTCATGGCTAGAATTTTCTTCTTGTTTGTCAGGAGGTCCTCCAGGACCTTTCCTTCTTCTAATAGAAGGGAAATATATTCTAAATCTTTAGGTGCAACTTCGAATATGAATAAGTGTGCATCTGGGAGGTCATCATCGATGCATGTCATATCTTCTCTTGTTTCTAGTCGTGAAAGGTGATCAGGTCAGACTTTTTTTTTTGCCTGGTCAAATGATTACGTCAAATTCAAATTCCTAAAATAATAGTAACAACCGAAAAATATTTCCTTGATGAACTGGTTTATTGACCAAGTATTTCAATGCTTGATGGTCTATAAAAATGGTAAAGGGGTTTGCCAATAAATAGTGACTGAACTTTTGTAGAGAAAAAATAATTGATAAGGCTTCCCTTTCCGTAGTCAAATAGTTTTTTTATGCTTTATTCAATTTCTGACTTGCATATGCATTTGGGTGATCCATTGTGTCATCGTATGGTTGAGCTAAAATTGAACCAACAGCTACATTGGATGCATCGACATGGACATGAAACTTTCTTGAACAATCTGTAAATTTGAGAATGCGTGCTTCGACCAACTTCTTCTTTAAAAATTGGAAGGATTCTTGGAAGTCTTGGCTCCATTTGAATTCAACATCTTTTCGTAGAAGCTCATCCATAGGGAAGGTGATGTCTGAGTAGTGGTGTATAATCTTCCTATAATAGCTAGTATGACCCAATAGAATTTAGATATGTTTTTCATTCATGGGTGGTTTTAGATCAAGGATAATATTTATCTTAGCCATGTCGGCCTTCACCCCATATTACATACCACATGTCCTAGCAGGATTCCAATAGGCGTGGAAAATATGCATTTTATGATGTTTAGTGATAGTTGAATCTATCTGCAGCGTTCTAACATAAGTCGAAGCCATTGTATGTGATTTTTGAGTAGACTATAGATTTTCCAGTCGTCAAAGTATACGACCATAGATTTGTAGATATACTCTTGGAATTATTTGACCACTATTCTTGAAAAAAAAGCTGGCACATTCTTTAGTCTGAATGACATGACTCTGTAGGCAAAAGATCCAAATTCCCTCACGAATATTGTTTTTTCCTGATCTTATTTTGTTATTACCACCTAGTTATATCCTGAAAATACATTAGCAAATGAATATAATTCATGACCAACAACTTTGTTTATGATTTCATCATCAAAAGGGGTGGGGAATGGATCTATCATAGTTTGCTTGTTGAGTCCCTGGAAATCGACACAAATTATTAATTTCTTTGGATCATGCTTATTTGGTTGTACCACCATGGGACTTGCCCATTCTACATTGTCGATAGGATAAATAATTCCTGCTTGTAGCATTCCTTTGATCTCTTTTTAAACGACTGGTTTTTACTTATGTGCTAACTTGTATGGTTGTTTTTTCTTTGGTTTTTCTCCTGGGATCAGTTCAATCTTCATTTCACCCATTTCCTCTATAAGTCCTTTCAGATCCTTGTAGTCATGTGCAAAAACATCTTGATACTGTTTTAGTAGACTGACTATGTCGGTTGTTTTCTTGTCATACCAATAGTCACCTATTCGCACCATTTTTGGTTAACCATTGTTTGATATGTTGAATTCCTTCGTTTTGATTTCCGCATCCATCCCTTCTGGTGGTTTTTATTCATTGAGGTGGCGTTCTCCTTCTTCAATTTTTTTAAATATTTTTAGGAAGTCGAGTTGTTCCTAGTCTTATTTGTGTTCCATGGCTATAATTAATACTAACTTCACATGATTTTGCAATGTTGGATGGTATTTCTTCAACTGGAAGCTCTATCCTGGCCATTTTATATTCTCCATGTCGATCCTTCATGCAGTAGAGATTTCCTTGTTTTCTACCAGCACAAAGTTGCAGGTCAATGTTGATCCTTCATCGACCAACATATTTGATTTTTCTTCCTGTAGAGATGGTGAAGGAATTTCTAGAAATGTTTTTATTTGACATGTTGCATCTTCCAATTGTTCCTCTACTGGATTAAATTTGAAGTCTTGCACAAAATTTCCTTTGATTTCATCCCATTTAGAAGTGTGGTCGCATGCTTCTTCAATATTATACCATTTTCTTGGTATGTCATCTAATATATTTGGGAACATATGGGGCCACACCCTTTCATCCTTATATCCTATTCTTCACCATTCTCTTTCGCAGCATTGAATATGTTCTGTTGGATCATAGCCGATTTTGAATGTGGGAATATTTGCATCTTTGGATAATTTCTTGTCGCTGAATATTTCAATGAAGTATGTCAACACATTCATCCATGTTTGTAATAAGTGGGAATGTGTTTCCCACCATCTTGCATCCTAGCCTGTGAAATTTTCCACAAGACTCTATGTCCTTCCTTGCTCTCCTATGGATTTTTCTACCTCTTTGACATGGGTTGAATAGTCGAAATAAGAGTGGGTGTTTTTTGGGTTATTTTTTTGTATACTTTTGGTAAATCCTGGATTGAGTAGCATGTATTAAGATGTTTCTTTGGAATAATTTCGATAGACCAACAATATTTTGCACGTGCTTAGTAATTTTCTATTTTCCAGTTGTATAAGGCAGAGTCAGAATTATGTCCAACCGACATGGGAGATTCTCTCAAAATTTCTCCTTCTGTGGTTGGTTCTATATAATCCTTTTGTTCATTTTTTATCTGATATATACATTTGGTTTCTTTATCCTCATCCCACGACTCCATCCATGGTTTTCCTTCCTTTGGATCCAAGGGAATAATTATTTTTCTCCCACTTCTTTTTAATTTAATTCTATCTCTTTCCAGGGAGATAGTTTCTTTCATTCATTGACCCCATGACCAATTGATAAGAGCTACATATCCTAGCATTCCTTCGACAAGGTCGATCAACTCAAATTCGCCCAAATTCGACATTCCCATAATTTGTGTGTCGACATTTCTCAGTATTCTGATTGGTTCTATTAATCTTTGATAAACTAACTTAAGATAATTCATCATGGATTCTATATTGGGTCGGCCCATTCGTACCCATGTTTCTCGTGGTAAAATATTGACTTGCGAACCAAAATCAATGACCACCTGATTGTCCATCATTCCCTCAATCTCCAAGTTGACTCGTGGATCGTAATCTTTGTTGTTATAAGAGAGGTGATTTCCATCCTTTGTTGGTTTCTGACCATCTTTGTGTTCTCGCAGTATGTTGAGTAGGTCCAATAGCCTACCTATCGACTATTTTTATTTGAGTAGTTGCAAAAATTCTTGTATGGTGTATTTTTTTCAATTTTTTCAATTTTGTTGATCTTCTATGGAATTTTTGAAGAATTTAAGAGCTTCTCTCATGATTTTCTCTTCCTTACTTGGGTTTGGGAAATTGTTAGTCTTCTTTCTTTTTTAATTTTGTGGTGGAGTGCGAATATCTCATCCTACGCCCAACCTTGTAACAATATGTAATTTTTTGGAGTTCTTCACCTCTTCTTTGGATACCGCATGTAGTAGATTCACAGTTTTTCTAGGTATAATTTTGTCGAGTACTATCAGGAAGTATTCTAAAGAGTGATCTCCAATGCCGCATATGTTACAAAATTTCAGATCAATTTTTTCTTTTATAGGACAATATGCGTTGTCATGATCATTTTTCCAGTAGTTAGCAAAATATGGTCATCCACGACCTCGACCTCAACTACCAATCCACGTCAGCCTCCTCAACCTCGACCACGACCACCGAAGTAATAATCTCTTCGACCATAGTTTTTTTCTTGGTCAGTGGTTTATGTGTGGTATATTGTTCGTATATTATTATGATTTCTAGAGTTTAGATGACAATCTGAAGTTCGGTGATCAGAAGCTTTACAAATGTGGCACCACTTTGACTTTTTTATATTGTGTGGGCAATCTTGTATTCTATGATAAGTTAGGCAGTCACATATGTTACAGTATTTCTGGCTTGTACTCAGTGGACATCCGTTGTTTGTGTGCACTCACTTAGGGGACAATTATCCTGTGTGTTTGTCCTCAGTGCATGTGGTGCACCATATTTCATTGTGTCATATGGAAATATTTTTTATAGTTTGTTGCAAATGTTCTATTTTTTTCTTCAAGTCTCTTCATCGTCGAGGAAGTCAATGGGATATCTTCATTTGAATCAACTCACTGTAATTTCTGTAGCATGTCTTCGTAGTTGGTTATCTCATATAAATGTAGCATATATTGGATTCTTGGTAGTAGCCCAACTATATACCACTGGACTAGCAGGTTTTTCTTGATCGTTGTCAAGATTTGACTTAGGAGATATTTGAATCTCTTGTCATATTCATTTACCGAATCACCTGGTCTTTGCTTGATTTATTTTAAATTTTAAGCTACCAAATGTGTGATGTCCTGGATTTTGAAGAATGTTAAAAAACTATTCTTTATTTCTACCTTAGAATGAGTTTGGTTTTCAGTGTAGTTCATGAACCATGTTAAGGAACGATGGTGCAGCGTAGCTTCGAATTGAGCCATTTGCTTATCCTCTTCTATAATATAAGATGCATCCCAAAATGTTTCACATACGAACCAATGGAATTTTGGGTATTCCTCTCCTTCGTAAATGGGGATGTGGTTGAATCTCATTTTGAATTTCTTAGTGTGAACGCTCAGTTTTCTTGGTGTTTGAGTTACTACTTCTTTTGAATTAACTGTCGAATCTTCTAGTCAGTATTTTTCTGCATTTGAAAATGGATGATACTCAAGGAATAGTTGTTTCTTCTTGAGTATAGAATACGCGTCCTCAATTTGGTAACTTTGATCTTTTTATTTGATTAATCATCGTTCCAAAGGTTTCATCGCTTCTAGACTATACTTAATTTCTTCTCTCGATATTAGATGTGGAAGTGGAGTCAATTCAGTGAGGTCCTAGATTTGGATGATCATGTTTTCGACTTCATTTCATTCAAGATCGACAATCAATGCATCTCATAGGTTTCCCAGGTCGTTCGTTGTATACCATAATTTTGCAGATTGGTTGTCGATATGCAAACTTTGTTGGAGAAATTCTCTTATTCTTGGAATAGTTTCCAGTGTGGGAGAAATACGTAAGTCTGGTCCATATTCTTCATAATCCATACTTTCTGGTTCATCGACCGATTGATGGTTATTCATTTCTGTGTCGCTACTTCTGCAAGGTGTCACTGTGGCTGCTACTGTTTCTAAATTTGGTTGATCTTTGTCTAAATCAAAATACTCACGCGCTCTGATAGGATGACCCTCCCCATACATATTTCTATTCAATTTTTTTTTATTCCACTGGTTATGAAGTTCTTTTGTTTTCTGTTGTCTTTTATCCCGTTCTAGTTTCTGGATATCTGCAGATTGCTTATGGGATTTCTTCCCTCTTGATGACATTTAGGCTTGGGAAACAATACTTTTTTTTTTATGGTATCTCACAATCTCAACCGACCCCCATTTCCAACCTGACTTATGCTAAGTTGGGAGCCTTGGCCATATTTATTTCTTCAAGAAGTAATCCCATGATTCTCTTGTATCTTTGCACTTTGCATCAAGAAATGCTTCCCACTTTTTGTGTGTTTCTAGGAAGTTTATATTTGGTAACGGTGTGCCTAATCTTGGTCGGTATTCGACGATATCACCGAATCCCTTTTCGAGAAGGAATTTATGAAGAAGTGTTGGAACCATGCAAAAAAATCCGTCATGCAATTTGGTGTAGAATGTTTTCTCTTTTTTTGTCAAGGGACGTACGATATTCAATGGCTTGTTCTGAAATATAATCTTCAATAATTCTTTTGAGCCATTCATCCAGGTTCTTTATTCCTCCATTTTTCAACTTCGGGCCTAACTTATCGTCGAGTATCAATTTATGCATCACATGATCTGTTAATGTGTTGAAACAATTCTTCTTGGATAGATTCAAGAAATCTTTCATGCGTCTCTATAAAGAACTGTGACCTTGCTTAGGCTAGTGAGAGGTTATTCCTTCTTGTGTATTTTTTTATGTAGTTCTCGATTTTTCACTCCCACCACTCATTTATATCTTGTTGAGTTAGAATTTATGTACACTTCTACATGCCCAAGTTTAGTACTACCGGCAACGGAACCAATGTTGTAATCTAGGGTAAAGTAGGGAGTGATACCAGTAGAACCTTACATAGCCATCATAGAGATACATGCATATAATTATACATATATAGAGTCATACACAAGTAATGAGAGCCCAAAGAACAATCCTTTATTATATGATAGATAGTACAACACAATTACATATAACCTCTCACATGAAGATATATGAGCCTTCATGTGCTTATGTATTTATACCTC